>JAANDH010001025.1:98609-146337 GCA_011799765.1 Nymphaea thermarum
TCACGACTGTAGATCAGAGGTCTTACCCGATCAAGTTTAGAAGTTGGAATTGGCTTGGAAAACAGGGGTTTGATCAGAGGTCTAATCTGATCGGTTTTCGACGTTGAATTTCAGTTTTACATCCAAGGTGTGGATCTGATGTGGTATTTGGATGAAGGATTTGACTTTCACATCACGACTGTAGATCAGAGGTCTTACCCGATCCGGTTTAGATGTTGGAATTGGCATGGAAACTAGGGGTTTGATCAGAGATCTAATCTGATCGGTTTTCGACGTTGGATTTTAGTTTTACATCCAAGGTGTGGATCAGAGGTCTAATCTATTTTGAAGAATTCAAATCACATGCCAGATAAGAACATATTCAAATGTTGGATTTGAATGTAGAACATACAACCTAAATCACAAGCATAATTAAAGGATTTGACTTACGCATCACGCCTCTAGATCAGAGGTCACATCTGATCCGGTTTAAATGTTGCAATTGGGCATTCAAAACAAGGGTTTGATCAGAGGTCAAACCTGATCGGTTTTCGATGTTGGATTTTCGTTTTACGTCCAAGGTTTGGATCGGATGTGGCATTTGGATGTAGGATTTGACTTTCGCATCACGACTCTAGATCAAAGGTCTCATCTGATCCGGTTTATATGTTGGAATTGGGCATTGAAAGCTAGGGTTTCAACAAAGGTCTAATATGATCGGTTTTCGATGTTGGATTTCAGTTTTACATCCAAGGTGTGTATCAAAAGTGGTATTTGGATGAAGGATTTGACTTTCGCATCACGACTGTGATCAGAGGTCTTACCCAATCCGGTTTAGTTGTTGGAATTGGATTGGAAAACAGGGGTTTGATCAGAGGTCTAATATGATCAGTTTTCGACCTCGGATTTCTGTTTTACATCCAAGGTGTGCATCAGAGGTCTAATCTAATTTGAAGAATTCAAATCACATGCCATATTAGATCATATTCAAATGTGGGATTTGAATGTTGAACATACAACCTAAATCACAAGCATAATTAAAGGATTTGACTTACGCATCACGCCTCTAGATCAGAGGTCTCATCTGATCCGGTTTAGATGTTGCAATTGGGGATTCAAAACAAGGGTTTGATCAGAGGTCAAATCTGATCGGTTTTCGATGTTGGATTTCAGTTTTACATCCAAGGTGTGGATCCGATGTGGTAATTGGATGTAAGATTTGACTTCCGCATCACGGATCTAGATCAGAGGTCTCATCTGATCCGGTTTATATGTTGTAATTGGGCATTGAAAACTAGGGTTTGAACAAAGGTCTAATCTGATCGGTTTTCGATGTTGGATTTCAGTTTTACATCCAAGGTGTGGATCAGATGTGGTATNGGTTTGATCAGAGGTCTAATCTGATCGGTTTGCGACGTTGGATTTCAGTTTTACATCCAAGGTGTGGATCAGATGTGGTACTTGGATGAAGGATTTGACTTTCGCATTACGACTGCAGATCAGAGGTCTTACCCAATCCGGTTTAGATGTTGGAATTGGCTTGGAAAACAGGGGTTTGATCAGAGGTCTAATCTGATCGCTTTTCGACGTTGAATTTCAGTTTTACATCCAAGCTGTGGATCAGATGTAGTATTTGGATGAAGAATTTGACTTTCGCATCACGACTGTAGATCAGAGGTCTTATCCGATCCGGTTTAGAAGTTGGAATTAACTTGGAAAACATGGGTTTGATCAGAGGTCTAATCTGATCGGTTTTCGACGTTGGATCTCAGTTTTACATCCAAGGTGTGCATCAGATGTGTTATTTGGATGAAGGATTTGACTTTCGCATCACGACTGTAGATCAGAGGTCTTACCCGATCAAGTTTAGAAGTTGGAATTGGCTTGGAAAACAGGGGTTTGATCAGAGGTCTAATCTGATCGGTTTGCGACGTTGGATTTCAGTTTTACATCCATGATGTGGATCAGATGTGGCATTTGGATGAATGATTTGACTTTCGCATCACGACTGTAGATCAGAGGTCTTATCCGATCCGGTTAAGATGTTGGAATTAGCTTGGAAAACATGGGTTTGATCAGAGGTCTAATCTGATCGGTTTTCGACGTTGGATTTCAGTTTTACATCCAAGGTGTGGATCAGAGGTCTAATCTAATTTGAAGAATTCAAATCACATGCCAGATAAGATCACATTCAAATGTTGGATTTGAATGTTGAACATACAACCTAAATCACAAGCATAATTAAAGGATTTTGACTTACGCATCACGCCTCTAGATCCGAGGTCTCATCTGATCCGGTTTAGATGTTGCAATTGGGCTTTCAAAACAAGGGTTTGATCAAAGGTCAAATCTGATCGGTTTTCGATGTTGGATTTTCGTTTTACGTCCAAGGTGTGGAACGGATGTGGTATTTGGATGTAGGATTTGACTTTTGCATCACGGCTCTACATCAGAAGTCTCATCTGATTCGGTTTATATGTTGGAAATGGGCATTGAAAACTAGGGTTTGAACAAAGGTCTCATCTGATCTGATTTAGATGTTGGAATTTAGCTTGGAAAACAGGGCTTCGATTAGGCGTCTAATCTGATCGGTTTTTTATGTTGGATTTCAGTTTTACATCCAATGTGTATTTGGATGTAGGATTTGACTTTCGCATCACAGCTCTAGATTAGAGGTCTCATCTGATCCAGTTTAGACATTGGAATTGAGCATTGAAAACAGGGGTTTGATCAGAGGTCAAATCTGATCGGTTTTCGATGTTGGATTTTCGTTTTACATTCAAGGTGTGGATCAGATGTGGTATTTCGATGTACGATTTGACTTTCGCATCACGGCTCTAGATCAGAGGTCTCACCTGATCTGGTTTAGATGTTGTAATTGGACAATCAAAACAAGGGTTTGAAAAGGTCTAATCAGATCGGTTTTCGATGTTGGATTTCAGTTTTACATCCAAGGTGTGGATCAGATTTGTTATTTGGATGTACTTTCGCATCACGTCAGTAGAACAGAGGTCTCATCTAATCTAGTTTAAATGTTGGAATTGGCTTGGAAAACTGGGGTTTGATCAAAGGTCTAATCTGAACGGTTTTCAACGTTGGATTTAAGTTTTACATCCAAAGTGTGGATCAGAAGTGGTATTTGGATGTAGGATTTGACTTTCGCATCAAGGCTCTAAATGAGAGGTCTCATCTGATCCAATTTAGATGATGGAAATGGGCGTTGAACACATGGCTTTGATTCTAATCTGATCGTTTTTCGATGTTGGATTTCAGTTTTATATCCAAGGTGTGGATCGAATGTGGTATTTGGATGTATGATTTGACTTTCACATCACGTCTCTAGATCAGAGGTTTCACCTTATCCGATTTAGATGTTGTAATTGCGCATTGAAAACAGGGGATTGATCATAGGTCTAATCTGATCGGTTTTCGATGTTGGATTTCAGTTTTACATCCAAGGTGTGGATCGGTTGTGGTATTTGGATGTAGGATTTGACTTTCGCATCACGGCTCTAGATCAGATGTCTTATCTGATTTGGTTTAGATGTTGGAATTGGCTTGAAAAACATGGCTTTGAGCAGAGGTCTAATCTGATCGGTTTTTGATGTTGGATTTCAGTTTCACATCCAATGTGTGGATAAGATGTCTAATCTAATTTGGTCTAAATGTTGGATTTAGATTTTAAGTAAAATGTGAAATCCTAATCCATCCCTTGACATGATGTGGGAAAACTTTCAACCATCCCAACAAACAATCAAGGAGGACATTGTAATCAACATATATCTTTGTCGAAAGATAAAGATTCCAATTTCCTATGCAGACATATATCAAATGTGAAATCTTCAATACAAGCTGTTTTGATAGGGATATCAAAGTTAACATTCTACCAATTGCATGTCTTAATCTTTTAGAAAACAATCTTTGTGGCAACACTAAACAAAAATGTAAGATAAACAGTTAAAAGAACAGCCCTAGCTTGTTGATAAGCTGTGTGTGTGTGTGTGTGTACACAATTATATTGCTAATAGGTAATAGCCCCCACCTGCCAACGATGACCAGCTGCTATCATGCAAATGGAGTCAAGAGCATGTTTGAATGACCTCTTATCAAACTCGGGAAAATCATGCATAAATTTTGTTGCAAAATAATACAAGCAAAAAAAACAACTGATTGCAAACTGTAATTTTTTTCATATGTCTATCATAAAGCCTAATTCACACACAAAATTCACAATGTATTAAGGAGAACATGTTGCATGCAAACAATACTAACATGTCAAGGAAAACAAAGATGGATGGCGAGTACCTTTAATTCTTGAAGCATACCAACAGTTTTATCCGCTTCAGATTGAGGGAGCAATTCTTCTCCAACAAATTAAGGTCAATACAAGGCTCCTCTTGAGGAAAGCCTCCAAAGATCCCTGATATCTGTTGGATCGTTAGAACCCTTATTGCCTCCCCAGAGAAAAGTATGGATTCAGCAACCCACATATGGATATATATTCTGGGCGCACAACCTGCACTGTGAAGCATGGTACATACTTGCTTAAGACATGGCATATATAACAAGTTGACACACCGAACAAACAAAATGGCAATAATTTTATAACATTTCCATTTGCAGAAGGTAGGCAAGCTGAACAGTCTTCAAGAAGTAAACAACCCCATTAATGTATGTGTCAAATTGGTATAAGGTACAACAGAAAAATGTTACAAAAATATGTGCGTTTGAACGAGAAAGCAAATCCAGTTCAATGTTCTGGTCCGTCTGAATAAAAAGTTTGTTCTCTTGTATCTAGGTCAAAACCGAAACAATCACCATCAAAGGTTGGCTGCTTTGAGAAGGAAAAAACAGACACGAACGGAACTTCAAAGACATGACAAAGTAGAGAGAGACAGAGACAGAGAGAAACAGAAAAAAAAAATCGTCCAAAACAGAAAACTGGATCACATTATACAAAAAGCATCTCAAACTCTCAATAACTGAAGCATCTTGATGAAACCTTAAAAGTTAAAATCAAAACAAGAAAAAAAAAACTGAAATGACAAGCTGAAAAAATACTTCCTTTTTCTGCACCAAGTGAAGTAATTTTTTCCCTTCGGCAGAAACACAGAGAAAAAAACCAGATACTAAAAATTTAACTTACATAACCTAGCAAAAAAATCAGCAGCTAAATAAACATACATAAAAGTAAAATAAATAAATAAACCAGAAGGAGAAAGGATAAGGAGAAGAAATTACCGGTAGAAGTAATCTGACTTCTGGGCGACGAGCACTGCCTTTACAGCGATAGCTTCCACCAAGGAAGCAGCCATTTCCGAGAGCAACAGCATCCGAGGAGGAGAAATCCCCAGCGACCTCCATCTCCGAAAAAAAATCCCGCAAAATAACGAAAGGGAACCGAGAATACTAACTATTCGAAAAAAAAAATCCCACAGCATAGGATATAAAACAAAAAACATGGGAGAACTCACAGAGAAAACGAAAAGGAAACTCAAGCCAGGACTATCAGAAAAAAAATTTCGCAAAGAAATAACAGAGGAAACAGAAAAATATCAAAGGAGGAGGGAAAAGAGGGCGCGCACCTTACAGAGACAGATTAGGGCCTGAAAGACGAGAACCGAAGCTTAGGAAGCGGCCGCGCAGGTGCAGTGGCTTCGCACCGCGAAAGCACTAGCTGAGGAGATGCAGGCGGGTGAAAGGGGAAGGGAGGAGGCAGAGGAACGGGTGAAAGGGGAAGGGAGGAGGCAGAGGAGCGGGTGAAAGGAGAAGGGAGGAGGCAGAGGGTGGAGCAGTAGGGGAACCCTGCTCAGGCTCGAGATCGAAACCCGTGGAGAATTAGTAGATGGGCGAGACCCTACCGGGAAAAGGATCCGGCAGCGGTCGATGAACCCCAGGCCCAGTCAGCTAGAGACAGGCGATTCCGACGGATTGGAGCCGGACTTCCTGCTGCTGGAGGGTGATTTTGGGCGACTGAAACCCTTATGCTTCGTCTTCCTCTTCGAAGCTTCGATCCCGGAAAACGCCACACAGACAGTGAAACAGAGGGAGGGAGAGATGACCCGCGCAAAAAAGGAAAAGATGAGACTCTCGGAAAAAAAATTCTCCCAAAGGAAAAAAGAGAAGAAAGAGGAGGAGGAAAAAAGGGCACACACCTTACAGAGAGAGATTAGGGCCTGGGAGACGAGAACCGAAGGTTATGAGTTATGAAATGAAAAAAGGCGGGAAGAAAGTATAACCGCCACGGTGCGGATCGTTCTTGATTTCCAATAACTACCGATCAATCTTGTTTTTCAATAAACGCTGATCAATCTTGATTTACCGATTCAATTCAAGAAACAAAAATAAAAAGTCAAAAAAGAAAGTGAGAACGGCCTTCCATATCTGGCTGGTAACTAAGCTGAAAAGGTGTATTCAGGACCGAACATCGTGCACGAGCTAATAAATGAGCAGTAGTGGCCACCGCCTCTTCCTCCTCCCACAAATGAGCGAGGGATCCACCGATGGGACCAGGATTTGGACAATATAATATATTGCCTCTAAAGGCTATTATTGCAAAGCATCAACCGAAGCAGATGAATAGTCTTAAAAGACGTTTGATCAACTTTTCAATTACCGAATTCAATTAATGGAGTTTGGATTTGAATAACTTAGAACTTAATTCGGATTTGATGGGTGTATAATTTGACATTTACTAGTAATCCGCTTGGATTCTTTTCTGGTCTTAATATCCTAGTTGGGATATCAGACTCAAATTTTGGATATGGTTTTTATTAAAAGAGATATTAAAAGAGTTTCCTATAAGTCAAAGTTATATATGATTGAGTTACTAACACAGATGAATATATACAAAAACCAAGATTTTGACAATGCCCCGGTAGTACAATCTATAAAACTTTATTGTCTGAATCTTCCTTAAATAAGGTGAGCTGAAATTTATTCCCACCGTCCAAATGAAAGCCTGCCTAATCCCTCGTCCTCAAGGTCAGAACTACTTTTGGAGGCTTCTGATCTCTCTTAAATACTCACTAGTACTTGACTCTAAGGTGTTAGAGCCGTTATATATGTATGTGAAATTTTCAGTTATTCATATTTTAAACTTTTTAAGTTCAAAAGTAACTATTATGTTGTAGAAAAGAAATTTAATTCATGTCATGTTATTGTTTTAGAACGACGGGTAAAAGGGATTCCTTGTTTAGCAATTTTTTCTAGTCGATTTCCGGAATGTGAGGCTTGGTTTCGAATTGAAAGCTAAACGGTGGGTTGCAAAAGAAAAAGTTTCCATTAGATCTTTGGGGATGACCATCCTGCTTCTTCTAGTGGGCCATTGTCCAGTTTCAAAAAATCTATCCGAGTCAAGTTATATGAATCGGATGGCTGGAAAACGGATTCGATTGAACGGTAGTAAACCGATTCGACACAATGATCAGTATGAAGGTGTCATGTGTTTCTTTTTTCTTTTACCCCAAATTCACAAGCAAACGATTCAACTCTAATTCCACGAACTGGTACCATGACTGCTTCCACTGAAAATCGGTCTTTTATAACTCTGCCACGGGCGATCATTGGCACGGTCCTGATCCGAACGGCATTTTATCCACATGCAAATTCAGCTAGAAGCCACCCAATCAAAATCTGCATACTCATTGAGGCCAGGGCCACTCCCCATCAAAAGGCGTCGCCCCTGCTTCCGCGCAGTCTTCCCGACCACCATCTTCTCTCCTTCTCCCGTCTTCAACCCCAAGCCCCTCTTCTCCAAGCCACTCTACCCATCTGCCTTGGCGCCTAAAAGAACTCCCCATTTCTCCCCATGTAAAGCCACCCTCACCTCTAATGGGAAGCAACTCCTTCCCACGCTACAGCTGCCGCAACTGAACCCCAAATCTTGGTTCTCAAATCTTAACCATGGCCTGGCTGCATTTGCACTCTCAATGGCCATCAGCTTCTGTCCTGGGTTGCCTTCTGACACTGCACTAGCATCAGAATTCGACGTCATCAATGACGGCCCGCCTACCGAATCCTATGTGGTTGACGACGCCGGAGTGCTGAGCAGAGTCACCAAGTCTGATCTGAAGCGCCTCCTTTCCGATCTGGAGTCCAGGAAAAACTTCCGCATCAATTTCATCACTGTCCGGAAAACTCACGGTGAGTGCCTTTGAATGGAAGAGTGCCGCTTTCTGTGATGTTGGTAGTCCTTGTCACATTGATTTGTGATGGTAGACAACATAGTTCTGCATTTTTTAAGTTTGATTTCCGGTAATTAAGGAACACATTACGAGTGAAGAAAATGCCGCTTTTCGTGATGCTGGTAGACCTTGTTCTGGACTTGTTCTATCGATCCGTTGATGATACAAATCATGATTCTGCATTCATTTAGTTTGATTCCATATCTTTTTTATGTCAGATGATTATAGCAACACGGGATGAAAAGAATAATAGAGGGATCGATTGAAAGGCGAAAAAGGAGGCGAGATGGAGAGAAGACAAGACATATATAGTTCCGTCCAAAGGGCTTACATCCACCCAAAAAAAATCGTTCTCCCCTTTCTTGCGGCAATGCTTAAAGAGTGCATGAAGTTTTCCTTTGAGGAGATAATTTAACTACGTATTTGACCAGATTCTGACTCGATGAAAATGTTTGTTTGCAGAGCAAAGCTGATGCCTTCGAGTATGCCGACCAAGTTCTTGAAAAATGGTATCCAACCATTGAGGAAGGCAACAATAAAGGGCTTGTTGTTCTTGTTACATNGGGGAAAGTGTTCTGGATGCTACTGTGTCCGAAAATCTGCCTGGTAAGTCAAGTGGTACATGTACTGCATAGTATGAAATTCAGAAATTGCATAGTATGAAGTGACGATCTCATGCCATGCACTCAAACTCCACCTTACATATGCTCCGGTTCCTTTTCCTTTTTGTTGGGTAGGTGGTTGATTCTGACTCAATGGTCCCGTATCTTTATATCAGCATCCATAATTGATGCAAATGATGTGCTCTTTTCTTCTTTCTTTTTTTTTTCAATTTTTTGATCTCTCTGCGAGAATTAAGATGGGCTTGCTGTAACATAGTAACAAGTTCCATAAACAGGGTTTCTCAGCAGGGAGAGATCTCATGACAAACTCAAGCCAGGTGGTATAAATGGTAAAATTTCAATTCAAATTTAAAATTTAAAAAAATATACAACACATTGAACATAAGAAAAAATATTGACTATATTTAACAGTATAAATCTGCTTAAATCACATGAGTCGCATGAAACTATCGTGATAAAATCGTGGTACTTCCAAAATATGCTATATTCTGAAAATACTGCATTTCCTGTGGATAAAATCAGCTATTGGGGAATTTCACTGCTGTATGGTTACAGTCTGAAAAAGGAATGCATGGGAAATGAGAAAGGAGAAGGGCAAGATTAAATTGAGGAAAGGCCCATGTTCCTTCTTCTATAATATGGTTGAAAAAGTAATAGATTTTGTCGAAATAGGTTGGGCCTGGTTTCCTTCATAGACCTTGATCCCCTCCTCCTGCAAGTGTGACTCACAGACATGGAGTTCTTCATATTCTTAAACTCTTACCTTTCTTGTAGTGAGTCTAACAAAATGTATCAGAATCATTCTGGTCTATTTATGCAGAGGTTGTCTGATGCGTATACTTTAATCCAATTGGTTTTAGTTATCCAGCTCGAACACTAGTTTGCTTTAAAAGCTATGCTTCACGCTAGTGGCTCCATCCTGTCATTATCTTTATGTTATTCATATGGTTGAGATGTAAACCGACTGCTGTAAATTCCCTTTCTTTCAGTGGAGGCACGTTACAGTAATAGTACAACATTGGTAATAGGGATGCACACATGAAGAACTCGTGTGGACATACATTAATAATTATTCGGTCTCATACTAACAATCACTTGGATCTCACGAATCATCTAAGCAGGGTAGTTAAGTATCCATATTGTCTTCAAGCTATCAATGAAACGATAAAAAAAATGTACTTTTTAACTTCTGCTGATGCTATCAAACTGGCAGAAAAGTGCAAGCGTGAATATCAGAAAAAAGTGCCACGTTATTTGCTGATCGATCTGATACGGCAAGCCAGACCGTATCGTTCTAAACCCTATTTTTAATTCGCAAAAATAAGTAATAAAACTAAATTAAACTATTAAAAAACTAAAAATTTATGGGCCGATACAGGACACAATTTGGTACCACCGGCGTGAAAGATAGTCAAGGATCCAGAAATGAGAAGTTCAGGATTTTTCCACGGGCATCCAAACGAAGAACGCAGACCTCCCAAGCATCAGAAAAATGCCGAAGGAAAAAAGAATAAAAAGATCGCAAATTCTTCGAGAAGAAAAACGCCACTTACACAAGAAGTCGACGATGAGCCTTTCGTCGCAGAAGCGACCGGCGGGGCTCTTGAAGAAGGTTTCCCCGTTGGGTGGGACGAGTTTCTCGCCCATAGCGGCCACCAGGTTGCCGGTGTCCGAGTTCGAATCCCCAAAGTTGAATATGGCTGGGAAGTTCAGGTCGACCTCTCCGGTGGTGGGTACCAAAAGAGACAGGGCGGGCAGTAACACGAGATACAGGAACTTGGCAGAAGCCATGGATAGCGCGAGTTTGCTGTGAAGCATCAAACAGGATCTTGCCTTCCCTTCTTCAACTTTTTTCTTCTTTCTGTGCTCTTTCTTCTCTAAATAAAGCATTGTCTTGTTGGCATTCTCTACTGATTGACATGATTAACTTTTGGAAAGGAGGTCGGTAAATGAAAGTTTGCCTTGGAAGATACTCCACAGAGAGAGATAGTGGCCTGTTCTGTTTGCAAAGGCTGCAACGTTGCATTCTCCCATCACTATCAGCCAAAAAAGAATGGGGTCAAATGTTGCAGTCCCAATGATGTTAACGCGTTCCTTGAATTGCAGTGGAGCCGATCGACTACTCAGAAAGGGGAAACCGGGAAGCAAAACCCTCTGCTAGTCACTAGCTTCTTCGAGCTCAAATGGTATTGGATCTCAGCTTGAATTTTGCATTTGTTCTTATGTTGTTAGCATTTCTTTGCCTTTCGGTTTTCAAAGTTACAAATACAGTAATAATCTTTTTGTTGCTTCAGAAACAATTCTGAAGATGGTTCCGGTAAAATTAAATCCGGCTGCACACTTCGATTCTATTAATTTTTTTTCTTGATTTTTTAATACAAAAGGATTTTTAAAAACGGCCTACACCTACCGAGTTTGGCTTATATGACAGTATTCTGTACGAGCAAAACAAAAAACTGCTGAAGTACATGTGCAACCTCACGGACACTTTCACGATGTGAAAGGGAGGGACGCCTTCTGAGAGCTACTATACTGTTATGTTTTTTAACATATCAAAGGCAGATGCTATTACAGTCAGCTTTGAATCAAATCAGATTCTGAAGTGATTTAGAGAATAAGCTGAACATAATCGACTTGAAATTAAGCTTGATTTTTAAGATAAGAATAAGAAAGCGTTTGTAAGAATAATGGAGAGTTTTAGTGTTAGAAAAGCTACAGCCTATGACGCTTAACTAATAGGGAGTAGTACCATGGTTAAATTAGTACCATTAGTTAATAAAAACAAAAGTACAAAAATAATCAAAATATTTGGTAGATAACATCATTTTCTCCACCAATGCAAATCGAATTCAAGTTGATTCCAATTGATATGATTTTGAATACAATTAAAGACAGGAAATGGTCGCTTCTTGGGTTCCGACCGATGGGCAAGCTTCCGATGACCTTCATCGTGGCCTATCAACACCAAGATAGCGTCTGAATGATGCCCTCAAAAATCGATATTTTGTGAAAATCATGTTTTTCAAATATTAAAGTAGGATTTGAAAATTATTCAGCCAGGTCGTTGGGTAGAGCAATTCGATTGTTGTAGATGCTTAAATGGTGGAATCGTGATGCTCTAAGTTGATAGATGTACCATATCTATTCAGGTCCAAGGACCTTAAAAGAAGGGGGGATTAGGAACCTTCAAGCTTCTTTTCTGAGTGATGAGTTGTTCACCTCACGCTCACACAAAAAACTTTTATTTGTATTTGAGTGTAAGACTGAAACTTGAGGAATGAAGTAAAACTCTTTTTTCCATGAAAAGCCTGAGGGAGAAGATTTTTCAGGTGCTATGTGGAAAGGAGTCTTGTTAAACTGGGTTTTTGACATACCCAATTTCCACATCACCCAAACACAATTAAGACTGGGCTTAAGCTGTCATCCAAACAGTCCCTCAGCATCAATTGGCTTCTTCTTTTTCCTAGGCAAGATGAAGTTAGGTAAACCTTCAAGAAGACACGCTAAAAGGGTAGCGTCAACTTCTGTTTGTTTTACTTTAAACTAAAGATCTTACACGGCCTCCGATTTGAAATCCAAGGCTACCAAACGTAGCACCAATTTGGATTATTGAACTCGGTGGCAAATCAATTCATTCAATGACCGATGAGAGGCAATTGTTTCCGATATTAATCAACAAGAAATTGTTTTGATTTTTAGTTATTTTTATTTCATTTTCGTTTTGAAGTGATTCCTTTAACAGTATTTTTTTTTTTGGTCTATTCATAACTGATTCTGGATCGGAGACACCACCGGCCGTGCCACTCTCGGCAACAGTTGTAAACCTCAAGAGACGCCATTTGTTGCCTAATGCCTAGAGACACGGAACATAACACAGATCGAAGCACGACACTTGTCACGTCTTTGCCTGATAAGCCCTTTATGCACCAGTAATCACGAGAAAATATGCACAAAGAAATTCATCAAGCACTTCTATTCATCTATCAGTACACCAAACAAATTCCCTGCAACAATAGGCTTCAACGAAAATGGTCCATTTTTACGTGGAACTTTCCAGCTTTTTCACAAGTGAAAGCATTGAAGCATTATAAACCACATCGATGCAAAAGAAAAGTGGAAATCAACAGCCAATAACGTTTATCACTATAATCATTGTTGCTACCCACAGAGTTTTGAAACGATGATACCCACTAGGTAAACTCATGAAGAATAATAAGTAACTTTGTATTGGTTTTCGAACTTGACAACCGACGTCTCAGTGATAGAAATCCAACAGGTTGACTGCCAAGAAACCAAGGCAAGCAATGGCAGCCTAGCCCAAGCACCTCTTCAATCTTCCCAAACAAATCCTTGATAGCAACACTTGGCGGATCCACTCGCCTACAGAAATGTCCGTATATAGCTCCAAGAAGCAGGTTGGCTGCAAAACCGAGTGATTGAATTCACCAATTAGGCTACTCTGACGAAGCCATAAAAAAGGAAAGAGAATGCCAGCATAGACACATCCATATAGAAAATTAAAAATAAAAGCATCTTACAGCGGAAAGAAACCCCAAAGAAAAGTAGGCATTTGACAGTAACAATCTGCAAATCTACAAGTTCATACTGAACACATCAAATTTCCTCATGCCGTGTGTCATAACTTTAAGTAACTATTACAGCTTATGAAATAAACAAAAATTTTTATTAACCCCATGTCAATTTCAAATTTACAATACTCAAATCTACAACTTGAAGGAGTTACTTAAATGGCTAGTACAACACCTTGTCCTAAGTAGGGATGTTAATAAATCCAATTTAGATCCGACATTTGACCGAACCACAAATAAAAGCTGGATGCAAATGATCTCAAGCTAGATGTAATCTCAATTGTTGTTGCTCTACTTACTGAAAAACGTAATTGGTTTTGAACCCTTGACGCATCTTTTGAATGAAAATGCAGGTTTTGTCGGCACTGGAAGCAACACAAACGGGCCCACAAGCAAGAGCAGGATGGACGACATATTTGGAAAAATCACCGTTATATGTCTATGCCGGTGGTTTATTTCGTCGTTCTACCCACTTGTAGCGGTGGCGGACTGCGCCGCTATACAGCACTTATACCGGTGTTTCTCATCGCCGATGTCGGTCATCACCGCTATAGACCTACAACGGTGCTTTTCTGCACCGGTATACCTTCATATAACCAGACGAAACCGACAACGAAAATAGGCCAGTTTTGTTGAAGCGCACGCCCCACATCGATGATGCGTGCACTTCAAGCGCCTGATCCTCTCTTTCTCCCTCTGTTTTGAGATTAACGCTTATTTTTCATTCGATTTTCTTTCATATAGTCACTTTTTTTTTTTAGGGGAGGTTCATGCTTAAACATATTGATATGTTTAATAAACTATACTGAAAATTGACTTACTATGTTGAATTCCGCACTCTAGGAACTTGCACTCTCTATTCATAGTCGTGCTTCCTAATATTAAATAGTTTCTCATTCTAATTTGATTTATTGATCAAAAGTTGCAGTCCACGTTTTTTCCTATTTCAATTGTTGAATTTCCTTTGCGATCGAAATTACGGCAAAGCGATTGTGATAATACGATTGCACAAAAATGATGCGAAATGTTTTGAGGAATGTACCTCAGTTTGATACCTAAGGTCAAGAATGTCTGTGGAAATGAACCTAAACCATGCAGTTCAAGAACCTAAACAAAAATGATGCGAAAAATAAGAATGTATTTTTTCCATATTTTTCTCTTTGTTATTTTCAACCTCGCCGTCTAATATCCGAGAAAAACCATGCAGTTCAAAGCTTCAAAACCTTATTTCTAACTATCCTACAAAGTAAGGAAGAAATCGTATATCTAACAAGGAAAGAATCTTACCAAGCTTTTTAGGAAATATGGATTCGTTGTCACTGTACTTCAACAGTCCACCAAATACTCCACATCTTTTGGTGCAAATATTTCTATGGGTTTTTCAATTTGGATCTACTCAAGAAACAACTGCATCGGATTAACTGCACATAAAAAAACATTTGCATAAGAAGAGAGACTTTAAAATCACCACTGTGATGATGACAGCAGTTAGCATAGACTATTAGACCCTTAGGCGAAGACGGAAATAGGACAACAATAGGAGCAACATGACTTATAAGATAGAAAAATATTACAGAATAATGCAAAAATTCTACAAGAGATTTGAAAACAATGACAGAATCTTGAAGGATTGCGCAAATTTTTATTCTAGTTCATAATTTTATTTTTTTTTGAAATAAAAGTTTTGGATGATCATGAAAACAAATTTTTGGAAATACGTTTATGAGAATATAATAATAGATGAGAAATGCTTGCACGAGTTTTGAAATAATCATTAAATGTTCATAAACATAATTTTGGAACTAAAAAAATTGAACACTATTTTGATCTAAAAAGCAGAGAAAAAGTAATCAAATTGCCTTATTTAAGAACATATGAAAATAGATAGAAATGACTGCATGAATTTTGAAATGATCATAAAACCTTCACATACAGAATTTGGAACTAATAAAATAATTAACTAACACTAGGTCTGATCTCAAAACCAGAGAAAAAGTAATCAAATTGCCTAAGCCAAAGAAAAACTAACAGAATCGACGCTTCAGAAAAACAACTAATGAAATGAATAATAACTTTGCAATTTCAGCACAACTAATTAAATGACCACGAACCTTGCAGCTTCAGCCAAATAAGGGTTTAAAAAGTCAGTCACAAGATATCTCAAGAATGATACCCAGTGCTGATGCATAACATCCCAAGCCTTCCCACTCAAAGCGTAACAGATAATAAACTAATCTGTCATGCATTTTGATAGACAGCCTGTGAACAGGCAAATAAAACATGAAACTACTGTCAGTTACACAAGAAGATCAAATGACTAGAACTCAATTAAATGCAGCGATTGTTTTCTAAAGACTAGCAAAAACATTGGACTTGATCCATCAATAAATAAGGAGAAGAACCAAAACAAATGCCTTCGAAAATCAAATACCCGCAAAATATTGAATCGCCTACCATCTTTGGCCTCTGACATGTCACCATGGGAAGTGCTGTAGTTTGCTTCCCATTCAGTTTTTGGCACACCTTTACCCTCCACAACTTTACAAGCCCGCCACACGCATTAGACAACTGTGAACGAGAGATTGATAAAGCAGACCGGACAGCAAGTTCTTCACAGCAAAAAATGAGACCAGTTGAATCCCATCCTTGACAGCTCAAGTACAAGATTCGCCAATCTTATCTCTCTCTCTCTCTCTCTCTCTCTTAAAGTATCCCAACTCAAAACACATTTTTATGCAAACTCAAGCAGCAAGGTACCTCACTATAAATGCAGCTACATGAACAAGTACGAGAAAAATCACCACCTAGCTAGACAAGCTTCAAACCTCGTCTGCTTTTGTCTATGAATCAAGTTTCTGCCCATGACTTCCTCAACACCAAGTTGGGGATCTTCAAGCACCTACAACAGGTCAAATATCCTTCATGCATCCAGACACAGACCACACATTGTCTTACTTCAGTTTATAGTTATCCTAGAATTGGATGAAAGAACACAAAACAAAAGAAAGTGTCATGCCACCTTGCTTTTCCAGTGGTGCTTATATCATTTCATCTAAGAAAAGCATCCATAATTGTCATTTTCTAAAGGCTAACATGAAAAACTTTAGGCAAAGATGGATTTCGCTTGCCAATCTGAGAATGGAAATTTGCTGTGCAGAGATACCTGTTAGATGAATTAGATATTGAACTACATGGTGCCTGTTGATAACACAACTGACATAAATTCAAAATTTAATGAAATTTTGACAGAGGTTAGACAAAAAGTGTCCATTGAACAAAGGATAGACAAAAGTTCAGAGCTCTGACTGAAAATACTCAAATCTGAACATAAGCTAACATGATTGTTCCATGGATCAGTGGTACATGAAAATCGTATAATCTCGTTCGTTGTTTGTCTCCTAACAATAGGAAAAACATGTCCTCTCCAGCTCTCCCTTATTGGACAACGCCAGGTTGAAATAGTTGAAGGGGTTCATGTCTTCCATGTAGGAAGATACACATCTCCATTAGAGGAGATCAAGAATGCTTCCTACCAACTTCTACAAATTATTGGGCCCAAAAATAATCGCTCAGCAAATACGTTATGCAAAAACAGAACTCTCTCTCTCTCTCTCTCTCTCTCTCTCTCACACACACACACACACACACAACTCCTAGGATCAAAATTAAGCCTGGGCATCGGGCCCAGGCCCGAAAATTCAGCCCGGATCGGCCCGGCGGGCCCTGATTCGGCCCAATTTATTTTTTAGTATTATTTTTATTTAACAATATATATTATTTAAAAATATATATATTTTAAAAAAAATATTGTACATTAAAAAATATTTTTATTTTAACCAGGTCGGGCCCGCGCTAGGATGTCAGGTATCGGACCGGGCCAGGAGTAGATTTTCGGGTGTCCAGCCGGCCGGATGCCCAAGCCTAATCAAAATCATGCTGCAGTTGAGAATCATCTTTAAAATTCAAACTTTTTCATAAAGCTTGGTAGTAACTGCAATTATATAGAAAACAGATCCTGGTCCCAAACCAGGTCCATGGTTCCCTTCTGCTTTGACTTTATCATTCAGGTAAACTATCACGGTATTTTATTCGTATCAATTTTCCCACAGGAACATCATTGATACTCTCAAGTCCTCTTTGTTTATTTAGTTCTTTCTACATTCTAGATATGTTTTTTGTTCCATCATCTATGTTTTTATGCATTTATTTGATTATGCTAACTGTGAAAGCCTTTGTTATTAAGCTACATATATTTTTTATTATTTATTACTGCTCAGCTACACTTTCTAAAAGTTCTTAAATGCCAAAGTTTTCAAGAGAGTTATGAAGCATTATCAACAGAACTATTCTTGAAGATTTTGCCTTGCTAAGGTTGTCAATCACTAACACTCCAGGGCCATATGAACCTATTTCATGAAATGCACTGAAACCAAAGCAAGCCATCATAGTCCCCTAGACAAAAATAAATAAACACCACAGATCTTGGGCAAATCCCAGGGGGCTCACAGGGGCCAACATGTCTAACGGGTTAACTGTGAAAAATAGCATGTCAACATTATCGAAAACAAAGAAGTTCTTCTGCAATAAAGGAATCAGAATCAAGGAATCAGAATCTGACAATAAAGTTTTGTTTTCATGAACTACCAAACCGAGAACCCATGAATAGACAAAAAAATGTCTAGTGCTTTGCATTCTCATAAAATTTAATTCCAAATCATTGTGGCATGAGAACAAGTTTAATTCGTTCAGTTTTTCCTTAAATATTTTACAATGTAACAAGGTCCAGAAAACAAAAACTTTGTTGTCATATCACATGCATCACTGTGACTCTTTAACTTCACAAAGATTGACATTACCTATATCTGCAGATGCATTAATCATAAGAGAGCAAGACAACAGACTTGCCTTACCCAAGATTCTTTGATAGAGGCATTGGATTGTGAATGTACAAGAAATGAGAAGTAAAGGAGCCCTTTTCAAGTTGAACAAGTTCAATGCAAAGAAATACGAGTTTTCCCTCTCAAATGGCATCTGCATTGAATCCGGCCCACTGATAAACAAAGTAGGCACGACAAAGAAGTAAATAAAGCATGAACAACAGAGGAAGTGATTACCCTTAATATGTGCAGAAGTATCCTTCACAATGACAATGAGACGCATTTTTAACTCATCCATAACAAGAGATGTCATTGCAAACAACAGCAACTAGCTGATTGCAACCAAATGCTACAAATGACACCAAGTGCTGCACAACTCAAGGCAAAATAAAATTGAAGTACCGCAACTACATTTAAGAATATCACGAAGCAAACTTTGATGCTCTGGGACCACCAGCAGGAATCTGGTAACACCTTTAGTATGTTTTACCATTGGATTTTCAACCTAAGGAACATGAAATTGCAGTACTTCTATAAGATATTTCTATAAAAACTGTTGTATGTTACCTTTTTAACCTAAGGGGATGACCTTCTTCTCACCAGATGCAAATATCAAGATATATTATCATGTTCCAAGCATATCAGCACAACATTAATCGAGTCAATCACAAAGAAACTGATTTTTTTTCAGGATAAAGCAGTTATGTCAAACAATATCAATTAATAGACAACCATCTATGTCTTACCCAATTTAGGAACGAATCAAGGTGCTAGCTCACTTCGTAGGTCAAGTCCTGCCGCCTAATGTGTACTTTAACCTGTATCACAACCATAATAACACCAGAAGACAACGTCACATTGTAAAATAGACGCAAAAGAATATCGCAAGCAACAAACATCAAATCACCTGGCCACCCCGTTCCGTCCAAAACGAATGCCTAGAGATCTTTCCTAATTGAAGGACTGACAGCTCTTGAAGCAGAGGCGTTGATCTCATGGTGTCTCATTGCCGACCTAATTCTTCCCGTGGAACACTCTCGATCTTGACGTTCTCTCGAGATCAGAACCCCAGACGAGATGATGGGTCCTTTGTTAGTTCTTGCTACGCTAGGTTTTTGAATCTCCTCAAGAAATTGAACTTCGGCGCTCCTGTAAACGAGGGAACCCATAGAACGAACACGGAAAGGAAGGATAAGCGATGGAAAAGGAGGAAGCCTGCAAAACACACAGTTCGAAAGCATTTGGAGCCGATGCGATTAAAGAAAAACATCAATAAAATAAAACCATGTCCGATCGTCCTACGTTGGTTACTTACGCAATATATATATTTGTTGTTTGGCTACGTTGGTGGTTCAACGATAAACCAAGCCGTCTGATATTGTTAAATCGGATGGCATGTTCTTAACAGCATTTAAATAATAAACAGAACTTTGTCTTTTCTTGGGCGGACGTTTGGAGCCTGCGACATTTGTTGATAGTAAGATATTAAAACCAATAAAGTTTTTACCATTAGTTATTAAAACATTATAAAACTTACTTTACAAGTGCAAGTTCCATTATTTTCTTAAGGCCCATAAAGTTTGATATTCTGAATTTATATGTGTTTGAATTTATAAGAATCGAATTCCATAGAATTTGAAGGTTGGAAAGACTGAGAGCCAAGGAAATTTGAGACATGCATACACACACACACACACGTATATTCCATTAATTTGAAGTTGGCATATTTTTAATCTATGTCACCTGAATGTGGGTTGCGGGTGTCAGAGCGGCACATCTCAAAAAATTTAGGTGTAGTAGTGCGGCGAGAGTATTTTATTATTATTATTTTTTAATTGATTATATATATAACAAATAAACATGTATATATTATTATTACAATTTAGTTATTAATGTATATAACATATTTGAACAGTTGTATTGCATAGGAAAATATCAAAACAACATATATTATATAAGTAATTTAGTAATATGGCATTTTAAGTATGCTTGGGTGTGAGTCGGAGTTGCACCCATTTCCGATGCACACCTAACTCGATGCGACTCGAGTACGACAGTAAAATAAAAAAATCCAGGTGACTTAGTTTTTAACTGCGCATAACATTTTCCACTTGGTCTAGTTTTATTTTGGATTTGTTTCCCAATCCTGTAATTGGAATGTTATTATTATCGTATGTTATAATATTTGCCTTCTGTGATCCACATATTATAACTTGTAGTATTGATTCATTAGCCAACCCTGCAATATGAATGATATAACTGATTTATAGGCTTGCCAGTCAAATTGCTCATAGTAAATATTGGTTTGATATAATGCCCGTAATACGCACGATTTTGATTGTGCATAGCTGTTTGCCTCATTAACAATACATCAGCGGACGTATTCGTCCACTTGGAATCAATGAACGTCAACTAACAAAACATGGCAGTTAAATGGGACCAATAAAATGCCAGTAGCTGTAAACAACAGTTAGGTACCAATGTGTGTCACAGGGCCAGATCATTCTGGCTGTGTGTCAACTAGAACGGCAGGATCTAGTTGTTTTTTTTTTTACAAGCTTATTTCTTAATATTCTGGTTGTCTTACAAACTTGATTAAAAGAAGTTCTTAATGGGTCACCAAAAAAACTTATTAAAAAACTTGGTTTTGATTAAAACAAGTTCTTAATGGGTCACCAAAAAAACTTATTAAATTAAAACTTATTAAAAAACTTGGTTTTCACAGAACTAGATGAGGATGTCATTCAAATGCCACCTTGCTTTTGTCAATTAGATGCTTCTTAATGGGTCATGTGAATCTTAAGTCCATCACTGATATCAAACCTTGTGACTTAATGGGCTATTTGGCAATTAGAATAGTTTTTTGCTGTTTCTCGTATTCGGAAGACCCAACATAGCGTTTCATGAATCTACCTTTTAGAACTGAAAGAACCCTAACTTCATAAAAATAACTCAAACCACATTAGATTTAAGATCGAGGCAAAAACTTCCAAGGAAGATATAATTTTTGAAAGACAAAACTTAACAACAAATGTGGTAATGGCAACACGCTTTTCTGCAGTTTCCTTTCCCAAATCGATCATCGACTTATACATTTACTAAAGAAATCCATCGCTTTCTATCTAGTTGTAGATGACGAGCACATCCTTATTCGCTGTTTTAAATGTGCCATCCTTTACTAATCAAAGCAGCAGCTTACTTTAGTTATTTAACCGTTTGCACCCCCTAGTAATGATATGGACTCAAACTTGACTTGGGTTTGGACCATATTCCCGGGTCAACTTACCATGTCCAGAATTGATTTGTGAAGAACGAGAGCCTGGTCTCTTTCTGGAAATGGGGCCGACGAACAGTGTCTGCCCATTTTACAGCAAAGCACGGATGCCAACATGAACAGCTTTACTGATTGGACTAGAATCGTATTGGGATCCAAACACGAGGTATCGTAATAGGGCTTGGATCTGGGCATCAGCAAGTTTACCACCTAATGCGGATCCAATCCAACTGGATTCGGATAATGAATGGAAACCGTATCAGGGTTTGAATTGATCTAACGAACCTTTGCGTTCATATAATGAAGTACTATTTGGGACCGGGTCTGGGGTAAGCATGAGTCTATATCGACCCGTTTCTGGGTACATGTGAATTGGGATAGAGCCATTGGACCGGACAGTGCCATAAAATTCGGACCCTCTCTCTCTCTCTAAAATCTATAGGACGGCTTGGATTGGGCGAGACACCCGCCGCTATTTTCTGGTTTTTCGTGTTTTCCTCTGAAATTCTAAATTACGGGCTTTTCCATTAGAAAGGGGAAAGGCGGAAGAGAGGAGGGGAGGGGAGGAAGGGAAGAGTGGGTTAATTCCTCAGCTCATTTTTTATGTTATTTATTTAATCCACACGAATATTTTAAAAAAAGGGTGGTAGATATCTCCATCAGATCTACGAACCCTATTTCCTCCCTTCCTCCTACTGTCTATCGGTTTTCCGGCGCCGGTTTGTGGCTCTCCGGCGCGTTTCAGCCATGGGACTATGGGAAGCATTCCTCAATTGGCTCCGAAGGTGCTTTTCTCTCTGCCTCTGTTTCTCTCTCTCGTTGTTGTCCTTTTGTTCTTCTTCTTCTTCTTCTTTTTTTGTGGGGAGAATTTTCTTATTCCTTTTCCTGTTTTAGTATTGGTTGTGTTTTGGATCCCTGTTTTGAGTTCCTCATTGGTGGTTGGCTAATCTCGTGTAAATCGTGAAGAGGTTTTCTCTTGAGATAAAATTTATAACCCTTTTTGGATGAGTCTTTGGTAATTTATTGCGCTTGTTCCCGCTGCATTTGGTGGAGTTTACTTTAGTTACCAAGAGTTTTCATGGTCGGCAATGCCATGGTTGGTTCGGAATTTAAAGAATTTATGGTTTCTCTTTATATGTTAATTTTCGAATTTTGAACGTGGCATTTCAATTTCCTAGGTTATTATTTTCTACAAGCATTGGGGTAATAAATAGGCCTTGATTTCGAGGAGGATGGTTCATTGATAATGTCTTGTTTCTGTGAGCAATTGCTAGTGTCTTACTTCTGGGTACTAGGCTTACAGACTTTTCCATGCTTTGGCTACTCAGACCAACTTTTCTCCAGGGGAAGTTTATGGAGGTCTTTTATGCGCGAATTATGTGTTTCTGTGATTATTGTTTCTCATAGTTGTCACTTTCGAATGTAGCCTATTCTTCAAGCAAGAAATGGAGCTGTCTCTTATAGGGCTGCAGAACGCAGGGAAAACATCCCTTGTGAATGTCGTTGCAGTATGTGCCCATTGATTTTGTTTTTTTCTTTCTTCGCAATTTTGAGATTTCGCACAGTGTTTTAAATTTTTAATTTCTGTTAACTGGCCATGGTGTCTGATTGACCTGGTTCTTTTTTGTTAGACCGGTGGATACAGCGAAGACATGATTCCTACTGTAAGTGCATTTTATATTTTTTTTATCACCCAGCATTTTATTTGCGCTTCGAGAATTGCTTGTGTAAACCTGAGGCTGCGTCCTTGTCTGTAGGAATCATCTTTCTTCTTTCTATAGACAGTCTGAGATGTTCTTTCAAGTGATTAGAATGTGCATTGCAACCCAGATGTTCTTGTCTCTTAAACTTGCAGGTGGGATTCAACATGAGGAAGGTAACAAAAGGAAATGTTACCATTAAATTGTGGGATCTTGGAGGTCAGCCAAGGTTCCGCAGCATGTGGGAGCGTTATTGCCGAGCTGTGTCTGCAATTGTGTATGTATCTCATTTTATATCATTTATTCTTTTGATCCAGCTTTGTATTTTCTTCATTATAAATAATTTTGTCTTAATGTTCTGAGCAGAATAATGATTAGCATCAGTAGGCACTAGGCAGAAAGAAATGAAATTGAACGAAGCTTATGAGTCTAGGACCCACCAATCTCTCATTTTTTTTTTCAGTTGTTTTAGGGGGAAAAAAAAGGAAAAGCTCTTCAAAAGCATTAGATGAATGTCTTATAATGTGACACCAGGACAAGTTGGCCATTTCTTGCAGTGCTAATACTTCTCCCATTCTGTTATAAGCCAATTTGTAAATGAGTACTGCTACATAAGTGAAACAGCTGGTTTATTTGGGATTAACAGAAAAAGCATAGCAGGAAGATATTGTCACTTGACTCTTGTGAGCAAATGTATCTCGGAAACATTTTTCTTAGGCAGAACAGGAGAGATGTATGTATAATAAAACATGGGAGCTCAGAACGGTCCCGGTTTATCTTAGACTTATTGTTAGCATTTACATGGCATCAGGGAACATTGTGGAAAATGAAAGTTGGAGAATTGGTTATCACCATTGTTGGCTGCCAGTAGATTTGGAATGAAATAAACATGGATTCAATCTGATTTACTTTTTCAATAGTATTTTGACTGCAGTCATAAAAGACCTATAAGATGGAAAAATCATGCTGCTTAACTTAGTTTTTTATGAATGACCTATTTAACTAAATTTGTCTTAATAAAACAAACTTGTACATAGACATTTCAAGTTTGATATTTCTAATGTCCAGAATAAGTGAAACTTTAACGTCTGTGACCTTTATGGTGTAATTTGACAGAAAGCTTTCTACATAGAAAAGAAGTATTTTTTTGGCGTACCACGAAAATTTGTGAACTGGCCAGTGGATTTTCCATGAATATGTTGGTCAAACACTCTTGACCGAAATGATGTTTGGCTAATTATCCTGATCATGCCAGCAAGGTGGTTGTGCCTTTGACAATGGGGATGTTTGGTTGCATCCTGCAGCTAACAGACTTGAAAACTGTGAGGCTTCTAGGTGTAATTGATGTAGGATCAATTGATAAGTTCTATTGTAGCTAAAAGTTTCTTGTGTGGTTATGACTCATAAAAACTATTTTCTTCAGAAAAATCATCTTTCTAAATTTCCTGTGCTACAACTTTTTGGCTTTCTCCTTTCAAATATTTTCTTGCCAAACATTTTCATTTTGTCACTCTTTTACTACTCCTTGTCCACCTTTCCAAGTCACAGCTCCTCCTTCCTCTCCCTTCTTGTTTCTGTTCTTGTGAGTTAAGTTTCTTTCCATTGCGTACCTTTTGTTTTAGATATTGTTTTCACTTTGTCTTTTCTTATCTATCTCCTTTCCTTAGTAAGTGTGATAATTGCCTCTGGCTTTTCTTCCCTATCTCTGTTCTACAAATATTTGTCTTGTCTATATCTTGGTGGTGCAAACTCTCATGATATAATTAGTTTGCCAATAACATCTCAGAAAAAACTGAAAACCAGAATAGTTTTTAAACTGTGAAATTGGAAAAAAATGGACGAAAAATACGTAATTAGCCAATAGATAAAATTTTTTGTTAGCATTGTGATATTATCATGAACTTTTGAATTTCCTATACTTTCAGTATCTTGCAAGAAGTATAGATGTTATATCATTTTTTGAATATCTCACAATCATTGTCACGGATATCATTCTTGGATTTGATCTGTGAGGTTCTTCTTCGATATTTATCAGAAAGGTTTATTTTTGGGGAAAAATTTAGGGAAAATATTGGGAATACAAAAAATTGGAGAATATACACAAATAATGGAAAATGATGAAATTATTAGTTTAAAATTTCAAATACTCAACCTCTTACAAGGCATTGATAAAGATTAAGCAGTTTTTATAGTGTCAAGAGAAACAGAAAAAAAAAAGGAAAATAAAGGTTTCAAGTACAACAAACCATGTTGTTTTACAGGGAAAAATATTGAAATATTATCATGAGCAACAGTTTCTAAAGATCTTTTCAAAATATCATCAATTCATCATTTTTTGCCTTTTCTCATTTCTGTCTGTTTTGCTGATATTGTCAAGATACTTATCAAAATCTTGTGACTCTAAGATAATGGTCACAATAAAAGCCAGTGGCAGAGCCAGAAATTTGTGGTTGAGGGGAAATAATATAAGAAATCTTAGATATGGGGGGCAACAATTATGTAGTAAACTAAATTATGTGGAGGACAAAACATGTAAAAATAAATAACTTATGTAAGTCTCTATGGGCAACTGCCCACAATCCCACACCTAGGTCTGCCACTGATAGAGGCATGAGATTTTCAGAATATTGCGAAGGTCTATCCTTATCTAGTACCCAAATTGGCCAAATTGGTAAGTAATTCATGTTGAATCATGAATGCTTTCCAAATGCAAAATTGGAAATGGTTGTACAATTGCTTCATGCACTGGGATCAATGTCTTATTTCATGAAAAGTATGAAAAGGCATCACATTCCAGTGACATGTATAGAAGTCTTCATGTTCTTCCACTTGTAGAGAGTTAACCAAGTAATCTGGGGAGTAAGTGGTCAGCTCCTTGATTCAAATAACATGAAAAACATCTGTTTCAGTCAAGTTTACATGCTGTCCTTTCTTATATAAACACTTTCTTCAGTTATGCCAGGCTTACATTCATGGAACAAATCAACCAATCAACTATAAATACATATTCTTTTCTTTGCCTTCTGAAAGTGAACGAGCACTTTGTGAGAAATATAGGATCTTTCAAGGCCAACTTAGAAGGCATGTAATTCCTTATTTTTTCACTAGAAAAGGAGAAACAAAATCAAAGAACCTTCAGATGAAGATGGATGATATCTTGTATTTACCTCTTTCTGTATATGCTAGTGGAATTTCGCTATAGATAAATATAGGCTCATAACTTCATTTTGCTTTGCTCTTTTGGGCCCTACCTTTTTCTTTGTCCACCTTTTCGGATTTAAAAATCAAATCTTGCTGTTTCCACCTGTACAAGAGAGGCTTTGCTATGAGAAATAAATATTTATATTGAAAAAGTAACTTTAGGGGTCTAAAACTCAAGTTCTGGCAGCCCCATTGATTCCCTCAAATATGCACGAAGGACCTTTACCAGGCAAACATCACCTTAGCTAATGATTGATAGATAGTGCCTGCCCAAGTCTGTCATCATATGCTGTCATAAGAACTAGAAAAGTAGCAGTGACTACTGCTATGTTAGCTAGTGACTGGACATCCGAATTCCAAAGTAGCTGCTTTGACTTGTCATTTGATGATATTTAATTGGAAGAGAAATGACATTTTACAGTAAGAAGAAATGGTAAAGCATCTAATGGTAGTTCTTCAAATAATTCTTTTTTGTACTCTTAGCTGGACTGGGTCAGTCCCTCTATTCATCTAAAAGAATGAAAGTATACATGTTTTTCTCTCTTTTATTTTGCATTCTTCGCCTTATTGGGGGCTAATGCTTCATCATGTTACCCTCTGTCACTGGTTATGTGGTCCATTTTTCTTCTTATAGAATGATGAAAACTTGGCTCTAATTCTCTCTATATTTGCAGATATGTGGTTGATGCAGCTGATCGTGATAACTTGACCACTTCAAAAAATGAACTCCACGACTTATTGAGCAAGCCTTCATTGAGTGGCATTCCATTGCTTGTGCTTGGTAACAAAATCGACAAGCCAGAAGCACTCTCAATGCAAGGGTTGACAGATGCAATGTAAGCAATTGTTGTTCTCGTGAAAAATCAATGTTACATGCATTGTCAGGAACAGGCAGACAAGCATTTGGTTTTCATGGAATGAGTTGTTCAAGCACAGAGAATCACAGAGCATTTCTCCCTTGAGTCTGGCCCCTGAATATGCTATCTGCAGTTATTTGGTTTCCTTGGATATCATGTATATCCAGTGGTTTTATGATCTTTGCTATCCACAGTATTGATCCTCTGGAAGAGAAGAAGGATTCTGGCTTGTTTCTCATGGTTCTCTTGTGGTGCGGGGCCAATATGAAGGATTGATTGCTGCTGCACGTGTGGAACTTTTGCTTTAAATTAGGGGCGAACCTACCCATGAGAATTTAATGCGCTACTAGTTCCTTGAGTTTTTTTGGTGAAGTAACGAAATGTTTGGAAAGTGACTGCTATGAACAATCTTGACAGATGTAAATCGGTTGCACAAAGTCATTCTTCTTTTTCAAGTGACAATTTTGGCCATTTGAACTTCTTTGCCTGTCAATTTTCCTTAAGAGATGTCTAATGTCCGGTTTCCTGATTAACTGTTGGAGTGTATTCACCTTAAGAATGGTTTTGCAATTTTACCAGTCTAGTTGTTTATTCATCCGTAGGTTATGTAGTTTCTTATTATCAAAATCTGGTTTGTGATGCAGGGGGCTGAAGTCACTCACAGATAGAGAAGTCCGCTGCCTCATGATCTCATGCAAGAATTCGACCAACATTGACTCTGTTATAGATTGGCTTGTGAAGCATTCAAAGACGAAGAACTGAAAACGGAGTTTCCTGCATTCATGGGGTCAACAGCTGTTCACGTGCTTAGGTGATTGCTTTCTTCATTGTGTGAATTCTTGGCTAACCAGGCTTCTGAATGTCTGACGTGTCTCATGCTTATGTCAAAATTGTCGTTGTGATGTATGAGTAATATAAGTTAAACGGTTTAGCTGGTCAATGGCGACATGGACACGGTTTGGTTTGTCGAATTGTTGCTGCTTTGAGTGAAATTGTGAATAACAATGGGCCGAGGGTTTGTGATTTGTGATGAAACCGGTTATCGCCAATCTGTGCCTTTTGTCTGCCTACATATTTCAAACTTAGTGCTTCCATTTTTTGTTCCCTTTGTGGATTGCTGTACCTTAAATAAATGGACCCTTAGCAGCAAATGGTTTGAGGATGAGGCAGCTGATGTTTGTAAATTGGAGTTCTTACTTTGCCTTGCTTGGCACAACCCCAACGGACGATGTATTTTGGCCACAGAGAGAGAGGGGGAGAGAGAGAAAGAGAGAACTGTACATAGCGCATGTGAGAGGGAGGCCATCCCATGGTTGTTTTCTTGCATGAATTTGTGGCAAGATGCCAATTAGCAAATTTCTAGTCTAATACGGAGTTGGCGCGTCTATGGAGATCAGAGAATGCTAATCACGCTACATATTTGCTTTGAGGAACACAGGATATCTCGATATTCGTCTGGTGGCTGCTGCGATATGCAGGGAACCCCATGCTTGATCCAGCCTTGATCTGCGTGCCCCCAATTCTCACAGCAATCACATGTGAACCATACCTTTCTGTGCTCGACCATTTTACAGCACCAGAACTAAGCAAGAGAAATTTTATTGGATACAAAAGGCGCTAAGCTGGCCGCACCATGTAAGGTTTTTCTTTAGGAACTGGTAGAAGGAACGAGTTATCAAACTGGATTTGATAGCCGCATGCAGGAGGCGATAATTACTAATTAGCATTTGAGTCTTGATATATATGGGAGGGGGTTTTCTTTTTACTGAATTCATAAACTCTTCATGTGTCTGAGTTCTTTAACGACTACCATTTAAGTGACATAGGTATAGATACAAATAAAAACAGGGGCAGGGCTAGAAATCTTTCATGAGGGGAGCTGAATTGGTTTCAAAATTTTGATAAGAGCTGAACAATCATTTTTTTCAAAATTTTTATATAAAATAAATAAATATATTTTTAAATTTCTATATAACCATTTTTTTTTTTAGTTTAGAGGGGAGGGGGGGACAAGGCTCCTGCCTGCTTTGCCACTGAGTACTCAGATATAGATAGAGAGACGAGCTTGATAACTTAGAAAATGTGGATATGAGAGTGCATTAGGATATACTTGTACATGTGCAAAATACCTTAAAACCTTAAAATTGAAACAACTTTTAAATTAAGCAAGAGCAGTTTGAATCAGTGCGTTAGTGTGTTGGAACTAAAAAGCACTGTGTGTGTGTCTAAATACTCGCTTTTGCCATATGGGAATGGCGGCTGAAGCGCCAAAGTTTTCTGGAAATCTACAAAACCCTAAATCCTATCTACCAGTATTTGCCGGCGCCAATGATGCATGTCATGTGCCAATTGCCAAAACGATCAATTTTCTTCTTACAAAATGCTGCTGCTTAAAATCGCTTTTTTTGTTGCTAAATTTAATCTCTCAAAGGAAGAAAAACAAATAAAACAATGACGAGGACTTTTCGGCCACTTTGATTTGACAAAACGGATGCCAACTTGAATTTTTTCTGCGTACAGGCGTGTCTAAAAATTATGAAAGGTCGAAACACTGAGAAACACGCCGGGCATATGTAATAACGAGAAAAATTTGCTGCTTTCTGTAAAAAGGTTCACGAGCGAAGTATCTTCCCGCAAATCGACCCGAGACAAATGCCAATGTAGACCACTGCGGCGAAGATGGCATCAAGTTGAGACCCTTTCAGAAGAAGACTGGAGACTCCTTGAGCAATGGCGTCGCTTGCCAGATTGCTCCAGAACCGCCCTGCCTCGTGTCTATATCAAAAGATCAATGACCCGACTTCAAAAGGCGTCTTCCTGCTTGCCCAGTTGTCAACTTCTGCTCAAAATCTATCGCCACCAACGCCGCCGCCAGCGCCCCAATCTCATGGTAAGAAGTCCTACTCGTTGTTGCTTACTTTTTTTTATCTTTTTTGCAATTTCGTTTATGAATTTTTGTTATTGGTATTGTTGGTACTGATATTTAGTACCAGACAGTTAAAAGATTTGTTTTCTTATTCTTGTTTTTTTTTTTTTTTCCTGTTGTTGGGGATTGATCTAGATCAGAAAAAATGGAAATGGTCCAGTCTGTTCCTTTTCATCCCTGGGGCAATCACGTTCGGGCTTGGAACATGGCAGCTCTTTAGGCGCCAGGAAAAGGTTAAGTCACATTAGCTTTCGTTTTTAAACGTGCATTTGCAATTTCATGTAGTTACAAGTTTATTAAGTTTGAGCTGCTCTTCTTTTTAGATTGATGTCCTTGTTGGTTTGATAAGAAGTTCGTTTGCCTAGTTAGTTTCCTTTTAGATAACTTTGAATGGTCTTAGGTTTCGTGATCGTTTGTTTAGATCTTTCCTTTCTGCGAGCATACTCCTTGAAATCGTGGCATTTCACGCTCTGCTTATTTTTGAAACCTGTCTCTTTCTGTTCCTATTCGTTACTGACTAGCAGCCATAATTGTGCCGCCACATTCTTTCTGATGCAAGGAAAAGTGATCATATCTTCAATGAGGTGAAGTTAGTGTTGATTGGCTTTTCCTTGTGTACAACAGATTGAAGAGCTGGAGTTTAAAAAGAAGAGACTGCAGATGGAACCGACTAACTTGAATAGCATGTCTTCGCTACTGCCTGGGCCTGGGGACCTAGGTTCTTTGGAGTTCAGGAGGGTTGTCTGTGAAGGAGTTTATGATGAAAGTAAATCGGTTTTTGTTGGTCCTCGGTCTAGAAGCATTTCTGGCTTAGTGGAGAATGGCTACTATGTTCTCACACCGTTGTTGCTGAGGAAGGAACCTGGGAGGTATATGTTTTCATCCTTTTCTTATGGATGCCTAGAAACGACTTACTCTCTGTTGATGTTATCTTCAGTAAATTGATTTTGCACAGTTTGTTTAAACTGCATTTAAAGCATGGTTATATGCTGTAATTCAAGTTTGTTAGGTTGAGAACAATATCGTAGGACTGCAAAGCAGTTTTTGTATCTGAGCTTCCTGTTACAAAATTAAAAAAGAAAACAAAAGAAACGACCTTGGTCTTCCTTGTAAGCTTTCTCTGTTAATTCTTCATTCCCCATGTTTACATACCGTTCCCAGTTGTACTTGGCTGGAAGAAGCTTTTGAAACGTATCATGCTCAACAGATGATCAAAACATAGGCATATAAATAGTGAGAGCAATGTAAGCTTACGACCTTAAAGGGTTTAGAATGTAGGAAGACATATGCAAACAATGGAGTCGTTGAGAATCAGATCCACTTATTGAAGCAAAGAACAGCATGAACTATTTGACATGAAGAGCACATAAAATTTTACAGTAATTCATACAAAGGAATTAGAAGTTCCCTTCTTGTTTTCTAAACTTACACAGCCTTTTTCCTTTTTGAGGATAACTTTTGTCAGGCCTCTTCAAGCTTGTTTGACACTTATAAGCACTGTTACTGAAAGTATTTTAATCAATTCCTTGAATTCATATGAGATATGTTAAATTTCCATACGTTGTTATTCCATGGATCATTAATTATCTACCATCCTTCGAGGAGTGGGTTTGGACATGATTCTCTGAACAAAATCTTCTTCATTGAGCTTCTCTCATGTTAGGGAGCTAGAGTTTGAGAATCTTGTGTCTATTAAGGTAAAAACAACAGAATTGAACCCAGTAATAATTTGAACCTAGTACGTAACCTTCATTGACAAATTGATTCTTAGGCTTGTCCTCGTATTTACCATTTCATTGGCCAGCGAAGATACATACTTTTCAGATATACAATTTTCGTTTCTGATAAATTGGTAAATCCAGTAACAAATTTGACAGCTCCAAGTTATGAATATGTATGACAGGCTTATGTCATCATCATCTACATCCTTGAACTGGTGCCTAGTTGTAGCATCTCCCACGATGGTCCATTTCAAATTTTCACAAGGCATGTCTGAATCACCTTGTTATATAGTATCAGTTATTTATGGTGGCTGTCTTGTATTGCGCCCAATCCTTCTTTATGTAATTGATATCTGCAATCATGTACTGTTTCTCGTTTTCCTGAATCTTGCATTATTAAGGATTTAAAGTCTTATTACGAATAGATAATGCAAAGTCTTAGTGCATACATGTGATTATAACAATCTGATGGTTTCTTTTTTGAAATATGAAATGTCCATGTTCCAAGAATTGCTAAAACTGGATTTCACGAGGATATAGACACAAAAAAAGAAAATCGTCAATTAGCTTTGCAATGACTTATACCGGTGAAAATCCGGGGTGGATCTTGTGTTGGACATAACGGCCATTACACAACTTATACAACATCTGTTCTACTCCAGAATTTGGTTTGATCTGGGGCAATTTGAGTGGGGTATTGTGTTTGTCAAAGTAAAGAGTCGAATAGCTTCAGTCCTATCAATCTTCTGAAGGTTACCAAATCCTTTGCAGTTGGTGTTGCTAAAAGTCCTTTATATCTATATGACACTTTAGGCTACTGACGTCTAAGAATTATTGTTACAATTGTTTAACTTTGTTATTAATGTTTTTAGTAAGAAAATATCTTGCCAGTGTGCAGTTATCTGTTCTGGTTAATAGAGGATGGGTGCCACGTAGTTGGCGAAACAAGTTTCTGGAGAATTCTGCTGAAATTACACAGTCCTCAATTACAAAAGTAGATGATGCTGAACATAAACATGAACCATGGTGGAAATTTTGGACCAAGGGAGCTGCAGTTAGTAAGGTGATTTTGCTTCATCAGACCATTCTGTCTGATCTGCTTGCTTATACTTCCTTCAAGATCATCTTTAGTGATTGCAATAGCTATAAGATCTACTGTTTTTCATGTCGCAGGACCTCAAACACCACAACATTGAATTGGTGAAAGTTCTTGGCGTAATCCGTGGGAGTGAGAAACCAAGCATATACGTGCCAGCTAATGAACCCAGCACAGGGCAGTGGTTTTATGTTGATGTTCCGGCAATAGTACAGCATCTTGGGCTTCCAGAGAGTACAATTTATGTAGAAGAAATTAATGAGGATGTCAATCCAAGTAAACCATATCCAATACCAAAAGAACTCAATTCTTTGATCTCTCACTCAGTCATGCCAAGGGACCATCTAAACTATGTCTTCACTTGGTACATTTCTTTCTCTTAGGAAGGTGTAAAGGCAGTTACTTTTTCCCCAAGCTTTTTCTCTTTTTTTTCTGGTAATTGTCCTATTTAAAATTTCACACTCTAAGTTGTTATGAAGGGTTCTGGAAATCAGACCTTGCCCCTCCTTTCAAGTTCAAAAATATTTTGGGCAACCTTCTGAAAGTAGAAAAAGCTGTTGACCTCATTTTCATGTTGCAGGTACTCTTTGTCAGCGGCAGTAACTTTCATGGCAATTAAAAGAACATTGCCCAAGAAAAGTCAGAGATAACTATTGCAGATTCAAGATTGTTTTCTCTTCACCAGCAACCACCAGAAGTGTACACATTTCCGCTCATGGAGTAAACAACCGAGCTCATATTTTAACCCCGGCTGAAGAGGGCTGTTGATGACTCGTTTGCTTCTGCTTGCATTTAGATCCATTCGTTGTTGGCTTCACAGGTGCTATTTATGGAAATAAGATTTCGAGTCTCTCACCAAGTGAATTTTCTTTCCACTTTTTGTGGCTGTTACAGCTTTTTGTCAGTTCTGAAGGTACATACTTCCGTTTTCTTTTACAGCACATGGAGCTAAGCTATGTCCATGAAATAACATAGACAAAGCCGTAGAAATTGGTTTCTTGTTTTTTAAGGGGAGAAAACAAATACAAACTGGAGCAACAGTCGCTGCTTGATGAAGCTAAATGGTGTATATTCATAGCAACTTTTTGCCAGTGGTTGTCTTACATGTCAAATAAGGGATGGGCAACATATTGAGATATCAAGTCATTCATGAATTCCACCAAAAACCATTGTATGTTTTACTTAAATTTTCATTCGTGTAGTTCTGGTGGTGGTTAGCTTAACAAAGTCACATTGGAGCTGACTTATCGTTGCTCGTCAACAAGATTGGTCCGGCCTGATTCAAGTTCATTCCTTTTTTTTTGTTTTTTTGTTTTTATTTCTCTTTAAGGAAGTTTCAAGCGGCCTGTTGTCCTAGCTCATCTTTTAAGGTTGCAAATGAATATAATCCAAAATAGCAGAATGCATTGGACCTAGGATTGGAAGTACATTAAAAACATGAAAAATTCTTCAACCTAGAAGATACTAACAGTAGTCTATCAACCCTGTAACTGGCCCCATGGGCGAGTCTCTTGTTCTTGGGCTGGCCGACTAGCGAGCTGATTTATTCTCGTCCAATTTATCTGATTATATATGCACTTCTAAGAGTTTGTACAGTTGCACTCCCAATCTTGTGATTGTTTTATTTTTATTGGAAAAATAGCAAAAAGAAAATATGAAAGATAGTTCTGATAAAATTAAGAAATGTCTTCAAATAAGTTTCTAACTGGAGATACCTCAGATGCTAGAGGTGAGCATGGAACGAGGAACGAGGGAGAAGCCATATTTCTGGAAACTCTTGTTGGTCTTTGAAATTTGGTGAAAAAAGATAGTGGCCCTCGTAGAAGTCAGATTTTGAATTGTACAAATTCCTTAAAAATTAACGTGCGGTGCCGACATGCATCGTTTTGTAACAAGCCATGTCGCCCATGAACTCCCAGTTTAAAACTTGATCCTCACAATCACAGTCTCGAGGCCGGAAAAATGGTTTCCGGTGAGAGCAGTCCATGTGCCATTCTCCCACCAATCTTTCCAGCTCACTTACCATTAAGGTAGTGTTTGGTGGTTGGAAATCTGGAAATGGAAAAAAATTTCCAGAAAAAAATTTCTAGAAATTATGAATGAGAAAATTTTTTCTTTTTTTCCAAAACTGCGTTGAGTTTGATGGTGAGGAAGGAAAGGAAGAGGTCGAGCGTCTCTGAGAGAGGCCGCGGCGGTGAAGGAGGAGACGGCGTCGTCCCCGTCTTCCTCCTCCCCCTCTTCTTCGTCGACGGTAACTCCCCTTCTTCCCCTCTTCCCCTTCTTTCCCTTCTTCCCCTCTTCTCCTTCCCCATCTTCCCCGTCTTCCCCATCGTCCCCGTCTTCCCCTTCTTCCCCTCTTCTCCTTCCCCGTCTTCCTNCTTCCCCGTCTTCCCCATCGTCCCCTTCTTCCCCATCTCCCCTTCTTCCCGTCTTCCCCTTCTTCCCCTCTTCTCCTTCCCCGTCTTCCTCTTGCGTTTGATGGTGAGGAAGGAAAGGAAGAGGTCGAGGCGTCTCCGGGAGAGGCCGCGGCGGTGAAGGAGGAGACGGCGAGAGGAAGAGGACGCTGCGGGGAGCGGGTGAGAGGAAGCCGCGGGCGAGACGAAGACGACGCTAACGGTCAAAAAAAATTTTCCGGAAAAAAATTTCCACCCCTCCGGCTGGAAATTTTTTTCCGGAAAAAAATTTCCGAAATCGACTTTAACGGTCGATTTTTTTTTTCCGCGTTTGATAGACCGGAAATTTTTTAAAAATTTGAAATTTTTTTCCGGTGCTACAGGATTTTTCCTGCCCGTCAAACGCCCCCTAAGCGCTTTCAATCCTGTCCTGTCACGGCTGTCATTTCAGCGCAATATTTGTTCGCGCCCCATGTATCGGCGGGAAACCAACTTTTCTTTTGGCTATTTCATCCAAAATTATTACCAAAAAACTAATTAAAAAGTATTTTTCCTTTTATTTTTGTGTAAAACGAAGGTTTTATGAAATATACAAATGCTTGGTGGTATCTATTGTTAATGTGTGTCTCTTTGTCAAAATGAGATCTCTTGTAATAAATTCCGAAAAGCTCTCTCAAGCTAATTACATATAAAAACGGAAGTTATGAGTTTTTTGTTCTTTTTTCACTTTTAGAATGTGAATCCCACATCGAGAGCTAATGGAAATACAGGTTGGACTTCAAGCAAGCATCACGATGGTCCTCATGACCTGACAACAAATGGAGGGTCGGCTGTCCAATTCAAACCCACCATGTTTCCTGCTTGATTGAGAAGTAGTTGTTTATCCTATTGTTTTCTTTTTTCCTGAGTGGACTCAGAGTTGAACAAGAAACGGAAGAAACAAAAAAGCGGCGATCTCTGGGACAGACAGCCAGCGTTGACAGGCAACTTGTGCAATCATCCCAACTTGTGCAACGTGGGAAGACTCCCTATTTGAAAACGGTATAAAAACTGTGGAGGAATTGCAGTTAAAAAAGTTCAAAACAGATGCTATATTTTTTCTGTTCCACTACATTATACTGTTGTGTGAGAGACGGATTTTCCATCGTGCAAATAGATAAGTATGTCAATGTGCAAACAGTAGAATATCATCTCACTCTATTAATATTTCCATCTTTCTGGTGTTCAATATGCTTTTCTGTGATGATTCGTATAGCATGGACATCATTAATGTTCATCACAAATTACTAAACGCAATAGAACTTTATATGGTTGGTGAGCTAAAGGTGACTGTTATACAACATTTAATCAATCGGCTGAGACAAGATCACTATATAACCTGGAACACCCAGAGATCCTGGTGATTTCTGTTTGCCATGCATATCATATTAGATTGTTCTACCCTGAAAGGGAATACATTTCGTGACTATTGAAAGTAAATCACTCAAATTGCTAGACCAATAGATGACTTCTGTGTGCAGTTTCATGTGAATTAAAATGTCTAATTTTCAAATTCACCTGCTCAGCAATAGTAAGCAAAGCTAGAGATACACGTGGGCAAGCATGGGCAACTGCCCACACAGTCCCAGGAAACTGCATATTTACATGTGAATTCACCCAATACAATCTGTTTGTTTCTCTTTGTTTGGCTTCTTGTCTTGGTGGCGATGGGTTTGTACTTCTCTCTCTATCTCGAAAGGATCTTGGAGGATCCAGATGCCACTCCTTGCAAGTGGAAAGGAGTCAGATTGAGATGTTAAAAACTATAACAGATTTATGCTGAGGTAGTTTGTGGTTTTATTGAGCATTGTTACAAGAAGACAGTTGTACAAGTGCTAACTAGAAAAAGTCTTTATTAAAGGTCTGTTCTGGATTAACTAGATTTTGTAGGTTATGATGCATTAGAATAGACTAATTTCTGAGAATGAGATCCTTGATTATTGTAGTTTATTTATGCTGAGTAGGTGTATGGTTAGATGTTTAATTAAGCATTTGTTGTAAAAAGCAAGATTATAAGAGCTATCCATACTGCCTATACACATATATGTGTATATTTGCTATGTAGACTGTGTTTCTTGTATGACATACCACTCTTTCCGAGATTGAAGGACAACTGCTAACGCTAGGTCTTTTCCGTTGGGATTTGTTGTTTACTTAAAAGATGTTAAACACATTTTTTTTTCAAAATGATTATAACAGTAATAAAAGGACGTTAGGGATTGGCCGAATGAAACTTTGACTCCAACTTTTTTTATATTGAGTTTTTGTTCCACCCTGAAAGGGAATACATTCGTGACTATTGTATGTAAATGACTCAAATTGCTAGACCAATAGATGACTTCTACGTGCAGTTTCATGTGAATTAAAATGTCTATTTTTCAAATTCACCTGCTCAGCAATAGTATGCAAAGGTAGAGATACACGTGGGCATGTGTGGGCAACCGCCCACACAGTCCCAAGAAACTTCTTATTTACATGTGAATTCACCCAATACAATATGTTTGTCTATTTCATTTGCTAATGCATTTATTGTTAGGGGTGATCACAAAATACTTTCTCAGGACACTAAGTTCTTCATAGGTATAATATGGCCAGCATGAAAAAGCTGAAAAAATACGATTAATTTTGTAAAAAATAAAATAAACAAATAAAAATTAAAATAATTGAAAAACTAATAACACAAACATACGTAGAGGTCCACAACAATAAAAAAAACAAGGAGGCTGGCATTAAAAAAATTGAAAAAATAGTAAAATTTAAAAAGGGGGAAAAACGTAAAAAGCACATTTGTTTGGATTTTTTCTTGTTTTGTCATTTTTTAGAAAAACGGCATTTTTTAAAGTTTTAAACATCTGACTTATTTATTGTGTGTTTTTTTTTTTTTAAAAAGATAAGCATTGTTTTTGACGATGATATTGGGATGTGCATTTTCTGAACTCAAGTACTAAATGATGACATTTTTTGGGGGTTCGGATAAGTAGTGTTTGATTATCCGGGATCAAATTAACTTCAAACTCATACATCCTTACGAAGGTGGTTTATGATATAAGGATTGCAAAAGCACATGGCAGTCCGCACACCTTTCATATAGATGTTCTTAGATGCTTTACACTAACATTTTAGAGACTTTACAGGCCTTTAGTTTTTCAACTACATATTTTTTAAATGTGGCCTACCCTAGGCAGTTGCCCACTTGAACACAACAAAGATGTTATTTAATAATTGTTTACCCTCAACAAAAAAAAAAACTAAAAGGATATTCCCTTAAATGGAGTTCATGTTTTCAGTAAACATATTTTTCAAACATAAGTGTCGGGGCAGCAAAAGAAAGATTCTTATTAATAAAAACTCACGATTAATGATCACTAACTCACCGCCATTATATGAATACCTTTAAATATTTCAATTTTCTCTTGAAAATTCGATGATTATCATGTGAAACATGATTTCTAACAATATAATGAAACATGCATAGTAGTAGACCTCAATTCATGACCCATCTGTAGGAAATCTATTAGTGAGATAACCAAGAAGATGAGGCCCGCTAGCTACGAGCTGAGTGTTCTGGTAACATCCAGCAGCCGGATGGACTCAACATCTTGTATCACTTTGTTTTAACAAAATTTAATTGTAGCCAACAGATCCTTAGCTTGATGCACCACGACCCATCTTTTGCCACCTAAGTTTGTGACTTTAAGATAGTTGGTAATCGAACATTCCCTTAAACACAAATGGAGCTCTAGAGTTCTAGAACATTATAACATACAATTCCATTTTTTTTAAAGTTTGGCATACCCACAAAACATACTTGGTGTTATTACCCCCATGGTTGGGAAAAGATGCGATCCCTATAAAAAAAATTACTCCTCTCATTCTTCGACTAATTGCAAATTAATTATCACAAACATCATTTACGAAATTTAAAAGGTCTTTCTCTAATAATAGGCCAAAGTTATTTTTCTCACATAAATCTCCAAAAAAAATCGGCAAAATTTTAAAAAAGTATAAAAATGCTATTTTTGTTTTAGAATCTTTTAAAAAGACGGATTTTTTTTTTTGCAATTTTTTGGGCTTCATATTTAACAAATAAAACACTTTTCCTTTAAAAAATGAATGCATTTTCTGTGACAATCTCTTAACCACACATGCAATATTTAAATATAGTATAGATCTATCACTTCCTATAAAGATGCTTCAACAATCTGCTCCCAGGCCTAGTAAACGAGACTGCTCTACGATCTTCTCAAGTTCATGACCCCAGTTAACTTGTCTAAACCACATTCAGATTTTCTGAAGGAGATACGACGAGCTGAACCATATTTATCTCTTATGAACGAACCTTTGGCCAGAATGGACTTCGAAGTAAACGCCATATACACTAACAACAAAGTGAGCATGAGCTGCGGTCGGTGGGGTCGATGCACCATCAAACAAGATTTAGATGGATTTGATGCTTTATAGCAAGTAGAAGGTTCATCTTGGGCACCTAAAATGGTTGAGCTACTTCCTGATCCTTAAATCAAGGGTTAGTAGTAGTACTACCAGCACTTTCTCGAGTAGCAGAATGCTGACTGAGATTTGATCAGTTTTCCTTTCCTTTACAGTCCACAACTACTCATGTGGCTTCTAATCATCTTCAAAATAGTTTCAAAGCTACCTAAAGTGCTAAATTTACAAAATGTAGAAAAAAAATGGTAGGTTGGGAAAATTCAATGAACCTATTTAAGTGCACACCCCTGTAGGGTATGCAATGACCAAAATGCCCATTAAAATTAAAAAAAAAACTACTCACAAGGATAAAAAAGTATTTAAAAATAAAAAGCCTAAACTGTCCTCTACTTAATAGAAAGATTTCAAAAATACCTCAACTTTGTTTCGTGCACGCAACTCAATCTCGTTTTTGACATTCCATAGAAAGTAGAGATAGAAGAGTACCTGTAGGCACACAAGGTGTTCATTCTCATCCAAGAGTTCCAAGATGCGACTTTATAAGTTCTCTGTACTTCTCAACCAAGCATCAAAGAATTCCTTAGCAAATGAATAGGAAATGCAGCATCGATCAAACAATGCCTTGCATGCAGCTGACAAAACACGCAATTAGGAATAACAGAAAGAAGGGATTCGATTTCCTGCAGATGCGTGGAGAGCAAATGCTACCATTGAATATAGCAATGAAAATTTCAGAAACACAAAAAGCCAAAGATATTTGAAATATAGCTACAGTTTCAATACAGCTAAAAACAAAAGTAAATTTTTGTATGTCGTATAAAAAGCCACATTAAATTTTTGTATGTCGTATAAAAAGCCACATCTACACTTCTGCACGTAACAAATATACGCAAAAAAAAAGGAAAGAACCGACATGAGAGTATTTTAAATATATTTTTTATAAAGGTATGTGTATTTAGTCTGTTAATACTTTCATAATTTCTTTTTTGTCTAGGGTTGTGCACTTGACCAGTTTTGCTATCCTTCCTTTTTTTTAAGGTGCAATCACTTGCATATCAATGATTTTTTTGATGGATTTACCTCAAATTTCTGATAAAAGACAAAAATATGTATTAGCTTTCATCAAAAAGTGTGAAACTGTAAAAGAACTTGCAAAAGACGAAGAAAACTTGTACAAGTTGCAAAGACCACATAATGTTGGGAAAATTTTGCCTAGTTTTATAAAGACATGAAAGTGCACAAAATATTTAATAAAATCAGTTCAAATTCGTTTTTGTAAATTTTTTAAAAAAAGTCACACAAAATCAATGCAAATGTTGATAAGAAAGTCATAAAAGTAAAAAAAATGAAATAAAATAACACAAGAATTAATAGAAAATTTTATTGAAGAGATCAGTTTCAAAAATTTTTCTTACAAAAGCAGTAATAAAGATTAAAGTTATTAATACAATTCTAAAAGGAATAGAATAAGTTTAAAATATTTTAAACGAATTAAAATTGACAAATATTTTCAAATTCTCATTTTGAATACTTTTCTAGCAATCATATAGAACAATATATATTTTGGAAATATCACTGAACTTTATGTGTGGGGTGAGTGGAACCATGAAAGGGGAAACATGAATTTACTCGCTCTGCCTCATGAATGTGTGCATCAAATCACTTAAAATTAAGAAGAAAAGAAAATGCTCTAGAAACTCCAAACCACGGTTTCAGGAAAAATGATTGCAACCTTCAGATGTGCTCTAAAATTAAGTAAATGCTTTATAATTGATCATAAGCCATTTACCAAAATTTGGATTCAGGTACATGTTCAAATCCTTTAGGAGTTAACCGGATGCAACTAAATGGGTCCAGTTTGAGCTCAACAATTGAATCAGCCAACCCATTTACATCCCTGGTTTCAGGACATATTACGTTAAACATAATTTGTCCCGTAAATAGCTTCTACAATCAGATTATGATGGCCTATTTATCAAGCATCTCTTATTATAGGCTACAATGTCTTTTTTCTCTTTCAAAATCAAATAACTTGAACGAAAATAATAGTATTCAAGAGTTAATGCCGACAAAATGAACTGTAAAGATAAAGATAATACAAGAATTGCATGAAGATAGTAACTTACTAGTCATAATAATAATAATAATAAAAAAAATTGCATGAGATGGAGCCCTTAAATAACTTACTAGTCATAACATTACTTTTTAAAAAAAAAAATTCACAGCAAATAAAACTCTACATGATACCATCTTGAGACATATAAGAATGCCCTGCACGACGAGCTTAATATTCAACCTCAAGAAATTTATACATTGAGTGAATTCTGCTTTCGTTGGCTGGCAGATGAGCATCTAGAAGGTCAACATGGCTATCTTGGAGGGGACACAGACCAATAGCATCCTTTAAACAATAAAGCGGTTGGCTGCGTATCAAAGAACAAGAACAATCGTGAAGACCCACCAACTGAGCAGATGCTCGCGTGACGTGAACGTGTAGGTTTTGCATGCAGAGTGTCTCATCGGGTTTGTACTTGGAGATTTAAGTCCCTTTTGTGTTTTCCAACTGTTGTAATAATTCTTTTCACTACCACTCAAGCATATTAAATCAGAAGGTCTATAGGGAGGGGACAGACCATATATTTAAAAAAATAAAACACAAAAAGGTGGAGATTTTTCAAATTGTACCAAATTTTTTCAATATTGAGAAAAACACCCTAAAGTTTTCCCAATATTAATAATGGTTGAACAAGAAACAAGAAGGAATGCAATCTGACCAGTAGTAGACTAGATACATCCTTCACAAGCCTTGTTCATTTATCCAACAGAGAACCATTTTTTTAACTTGTGCTGAAAAGCATATCATCCAAACATTCTATAGCCAGATTGAACAGCCTAAACTTTGATGGACAATCAACAAGTCCCAAAAATTTGCTCTCAGTAACTAAACGCTTCTCTAACATTGTCACAAATGTAGAGCTAGCCCATAGTTGGACAGTACCAAAAGAATTGCTAATAAATGATACCAGAAAAAAATTATAACCATACAACATGAAAAGAAGATAGAAGAATGCATCACTTCAAACTTTACTACAAACAATTAAAAAAACAAGTGAAAGTATGTGTAGTGCAATAAAAACCAAAGTTTTAATAAAAAAAAACAGAGAACTACCAACTCATTTTAATAAAAACTCAATGCATCACTTCAAACTTTACTACAAACAATTAAAAAAACAAGTGAAAGTATGTGTAGTGCAATAAAAACCAAAGTTTTAATAAAAAAAAACAGAGAACTACCAACTCATTTTAATAAAAACTCAAGCTGAAATAAGCAGCAAAGAACTAAAAATTCATTTAAGTACATGCCGTCTTTACCCAAAAGAAGATCACACTAGAGTACTTTCGGAAGGAATCCCTGAGTTCAGTGTTCATCAAGCTTTAATTAGAGGACAACATTAGTAGCAACCAATAAAAACCATCTATCGATACATATGCAAAAGGAAGAACTAACACAATGAATGTACGAGGCACTGTGCCCTTATCCAAAGGCAGATGTTCATCTTCGTACTACTAGAAGGAATCCCACCAAGTCCATTGTTCTTCATGTTTTAAATATAGAGGCCAATATTAGCAGAAACCAACAACAGATTTGAACATGGCTTAGCACCCCGTATTCCACACAAACATTAATCGGAACTCATCCATTAAAAAGATGGGATTCCAGATATGGAAACAAAACAACAATAGCAAGAGAAAAATGTACAATCAAAAAACTGAAATATCGGCAGCCTATTTGCCAAATCAAAGAGAACAACCCTCGGAAAACTTCCATGACAGCCCACAAGTGAAACTGTTTCATCCGAATAAAAGGAACTGATGTATGCAAAAAGACAAACATTATAGGAGCACCATAACTTTGAAAAGAAGGGTTTCAAACGTTGAACCCAATTGAAGTTGTTAACTATCATAGCATAAGGATCCAAAAGGGAATGCCAAACTAACATTGTCCCAAACCACCCTGAAAGAACAAGTTTGTTTCCGAAAAAGATCCTCAACCAGAAATCAACGAAGAAGAAACCTACCGGAAAGTACTGATCACAGAAAACTTGATTTGCAACGTTCCCCACTTTTTCATGTGTATGAAGACCTTTTTACGCTGCCCTTAGAAATACTTCTCTTAATGGCATCTGAAATATATGTGAAAAGTTCACAAGCATGATTTGTTGAATTATCTTGTCATGGATCCAAATCAAAGGCCTTATGTGAATAAGAAATTGTCAAATTTGGATACGTTTGTGAGTCTGGATGAATGGCATTATCTGAATAAAAAATCATCAGATTTGGATCTAATTGTGGGTATAGATCAATGGTCTTATCTGAACAAGAAATCATTCAACATGGATAAGTGGTCTTATCTAATTTATAAAATCTTAGGTCTGGATCGAGATCCATTGTCTTATGATCTTATCCAATCTGCAAATTGTTGACTCATAACCTCCTAAAGCTGACAATCATACCGATGCATCAAGTTGGCCATGCATTGGTTGTGTCAATCAGTCATTTATTCCAATTGCATGCAATTGACATTTTTAATTTGATGGAAGGGACGTTGTTTCATCAAGATCTTTGAGCAGTTCCCAAGTCTCACGGGATTGTTTCCTCTCTTGTTGTACAGGGTTCTTCACATCTTTTGCGTTCATAATGAGTTGATCACACATAACCTCCGAAAATTGACAATTATACTGATGCATCAAGTTGGCCATGCATTGATTGAGTCAACCAGTCGGTCATTTATTTCAATTGCATCCAATTGGCATTTTTAACTTGATGAACAAGACGTTGCATCAACAACGGTTCAGTTAAATATCCAAAAGCAGAGCTTTAGTCTAGGTCAAGCGGTTCCTAGGATATGCAGGGTAACTTGCTCAAAAGATGGTGTATTTTCATGCTTAGTTAATGTTATGGCACCAGCTGAAGAGATTATGCATTTGAACTATTGCATGTATAATGAGTGTTATGGTGTATAAGATGAAAAATTTGCATGAACACAATTTTTTGTGAAATGTACAAATTAGTTGAGAATCTGTAAGGCTTATTTTGTTGCTTAAATGTGATACAGGTTTTATATGTGGAACTAGTAGCTCAAATGCATGTTGCCAGACCCATACAATCAGACATATCAATGTCGATGCAAAAATCAACCTGGTGAGAGATTTGTTGTTGGTCTGATCATTGCACTGGCCGCCCACTAGAACAGACTAGTTCTCTGTACCTTTTGTGAAAGTGATTGGGATCCGATTTGGCCATTAACTACACGGGACAGAACCAACTACAATATCTGATGAAGATGATCTTTAATGCCTCAACCTTGAAGCTGAAGCAACAAAAATGGTTGATGAAGGAGAGCCTCCTGGACATGTTGGTGAAGATCTTCAAAGTCATGAAGTTGAAGAGGAAGATGAAGAAGAAGATGGAGATGAGGATGAGAATAAAGATGATGAAGATTATGAATGAGAGTCGAGAGTGCTTTCATTTTATATGACACTAAACATTTTCACAATTTCATTATCATCTTATAATGTAACACATAACATTTAAAACTTGTTTTTTTATGTGTTATATTATCTCATAGACTACTGGACCTTACGACTTATGAATCTATGGTTACAAAATTATGATATGTGTTATGTTCCTTGTTGTGCTTTCTAGATTGATATTGTTATGAATTTCGATCTTTATGAATGATGAACCAAAACATTATAGCAATAAGAAGTCTATCATTCTATAAAACATGTTTTTTATGAAGAACATATTAATCTTGATTTTTATTGATTTCTTATGATTTTTTGGAACTTTTTCAAAATTTTCAGATTAATTTTTTTTAAAAAGATACAATACGTTATGATATTTTACGATACAACGTATCTCAAAGCTAGATCGATACGTCTTAGTATACACTTTTACAACATTGGTACAAGGTTCATTGCATTTTTTGCGTTCATAATGAGAATCACACATAACCTCCTAAAACTTACAATTATAAAGATGCATCAAGTTGGCCATGCATTGGTTGTGTCAGTCAGTCATTTATTTCAATTTCATCCAATTGCCAATTTTTAATTGATGAAGGGGACATGGCTTCATCAAGATCCTTGACCAGTTCCCAGGTCTCACGGGACTGTTTGTTCATTGTTATACAAGGTTCATAGTATCTTTTGGGCTCACAATTACACGATCACACATAACATCAAAAAACAGACCATTATACCAAAGCATCAAGTTGAACATGCATTAGTTGTGTCAATCTGTCAGTAATTTATTTCAATTTCATCCAATTGAAATTTTTAACTTGATGGAGGGGACATTGCTTCATCAAAATCCTCGACTAGTTCCCAGGTTTCACGACACTGTTTACAACTTTGTTGGGCGAGGTACATCGTATCTTTTGCGCTCATAACGAGACAATCACAAATAACAGCCTAAAACTGACAATTGCACCATGCATCAAGTTGGCCACGCATTAGTTGTGTCAATCTGTTCGTCATTTATTTCAATTGCATCCAACTGACATTTCTAACTTGATGGATGGGACGTTGCTTCATCAAGATCCTTGAGCAGTTCCCAGGTCTCACGGGACTGTTTACTCTCTTGTGGAAGAGCTTTCATCGCGTCTTTTCCGCTCATAATGAAGTGATAAAAAATAAACTCTCAAAACTGACCATCATACCAATGCATCAAGTTGGCCATGCATTGGTTGTGTCTATCAGTCAGTCGTTTATTTCAACTGCATCCAATTGACAATTTTAACTTGATGGAGTGGACGTTGTTTCATCAAGATCCTTGAGCAGTCCCCAGGTCTCACGGGACTAATTACCCCGATGTTGGACGAGGTTGATCGTATCTTCTGCGCTCATAATGAGACGATCACGCATAACATCCTAAAACTAACAATTACACCATGCATCATGTTGGCCATGCATCAATCTGTTAGTTGTTTATTCCAATTGACATTTCTAACTTGATGGACGGGACGTTGCTTCATCAAGATCCTTGAGCAGTTCCCAGGTCTCACGGGACTGTTTACTCTCTTGTGGAAGAGCTTTCATCGCGTCATTTCCGCTCATAATGAAATAATCACAAATAAACACTCAAAACTGACCATCATACCAATGCATCAAGTTGGCAATGCATTGGTTGTGTCTATCAGTCAGTAATTAATTTCAACTGCATCTAATTGACAATTTTAACTTGATGGAGTGGACGTTGTTTCATCAAGATCTTTGAGCAGTCCACAGGTCTCACAGGACTAATTACCCCGCTGTTGGATGAGGTTCATCTTTTCTTCAACGCTCATAATTAGACGATCATACATAACATCCTAAAACTGACATTTACACCATGCATCAAGTTGGCCATGCTTCAATCTTTTAGTTGTTTATTCCAACTGACATTTCTAACTTGATGGACGGGACATTGCTTCATCAAGATCGTTGAACAGTTCCCAGGTCTCACGGGACTGTTTACTCTCTTGTGGAAGAGCTTCCATCGCGTCTTTTCCGCTCATAACGAAATGATAAAAAATAAACACTCAAAACTGACCATCATACCAATGCATCAAGTGAGCCATGCATTGGTTGTGTCTATCAGTCAGTCATTTATTTCAACTGCATCAAATTGACAATTTTAACTTGATGGAGTGGACGTTGTTTCTTCAAGTTATTTGAGCAGTCCCAGGGACTCACGGGACTATTTACCACAATTTTGGACGAGGTTCATCGTATCTTCTGCGCTCTTAATGAGACGATCAAGCATAACATGGTA
>JAANDH010001026.1:0-41584 GCA_011799765.1 Nymphaea thermarum
CAGAGTGGCGGCGACAGGCGGCACTGACGAGCTGCTTAGCAGTGAGAGAGAGAGACGGCGATAGGGAGCACTGACGGGCTGCTGAGGAGCGGCGACAGAGGAGCTGAAGCGAGCGGACGGCAGTCAGAAGCGGCACTGTGGGAAGCTAAGGCAACGGGGACGGCAGTCAGGCGATGCAGCAGACGGCAACGGGAGAAGCAGAGGCGACGCTGCAGGAGGCAACGGGAGGCGACGATGGACGGCAGTGGGGAGGCGACGATGAGGCGACGGGTGATGAACAGAGGAGAAGCGCAGGTAACAGCAGGCGGGCGGAAGAACGCAGACGACGAGCTGAGGAGAGGCGCCGGGCAGAGAGGCGTCGGGCGATGCAGACGACGGGCGGCAGAGTAGCGTCAGGCAGAGAGGCGACGGGCAGTGTGGACGACGAACGACAGAGTGGCGCCGGGTGATGCAGACGACGGGTTCACTTGGACGGCGGCAGCTGACGCCGGTAAGGCGGCGGCTGGCGCCGGTCAGACGGCGACGACGAGCGGAAGAGAAACCACCCTCTCTGATACCATGTTAAATCTTATGAGAGAGAAACTTAATTGACATTAAAGAAGCCCTAACTCCTCTTTATATAGACTAGAGGAGAGGGAGAAGTTACACGCAAGTCATTAAAAGAACCCCTTATTACATAAGTACCCTAACACTCAATATAAACATGTCTTAACATTACGAATACAGAAAAAAACAGATTCCAGTTTCACCGGAATCATCAGGAACAAGAAATCCTGGTTTAAGTCTTTTTGCATAAACTTTTCAGAAATTCCCCACTATTTTCAGGAAGGAAATCAATTAAATTGCCATCGTTCTGTCATATTTTTTTGTTACTTGTGGAGGTAATCAATGTTGTAAAAAGCGTATCATAAGCCGTATCAACCGAGCTTTAAAATATGCGGTGTTGTAAAATATCGTAACTTATCATAACTGTATCGTATTTTATTTTTAAAAAAATCAGAAAAGTAGAAAAAATTCCAAAAAAAACATAAAAAATCAACATGTCGCAACTGTGTCGTAAGGTATCGTATCTGTATTGTAACTGCATCGTACGATACGTGCGATACAGGCACGATACACCACCTGTTTACGATACAGGTGGTGTAATCGTATTGCATTTTTGAAAAGCGACGATACGTATCGTACCCGTATCGTACGATACGTACAACATTGGAGGTAATGGTAGCTATGACAAACAGCCACCTAAAGCCTAGCAATTCAGATAAAAGAAGTCAGGATGGACATCCTATAAATTTCAATGAGGTAGACAGGGAGCTAAGGACATGATTGGAATTCCACTTAAATGAAGACCACCTTTCTTTCTCTTAACAAAAGAAGAATGTTCTCAGTCGCAAAGGGGCAATAGTAAAAAGGACAGATTAACTTCATTGTGAAAATGGTCTAACTAGTCCACTGAGTCAGCTATCAATCTTCAAAACGGCAACAGTTGGTCAGAGTACCGGATTGGTTAAACGAGTCATTGGTCAGCCAACTAATCCCTGGTCCTTAAATATATAGAATTTTTTGCATAGGTACATACGGTTTTGTGTTTATTTCCATGCAATTATACCATTCATTTATTTATAGTCCCAATTAGTCAATTTTGACAACTCCGTTACAAAACCAATTAACAGCTAACAAAATAATGCATTCAGTGGAAGATAATGGCATCAAATCACCTGTCCCTTACTAAGCATCTCTGATTTCTTCAACTTTTTCATGGCGTATATATTCCCTGTGGTTTTCTCCCGACAGAGTCTAACCTGCAGATTGCATGTGACGATGCTCATGTGAATTTAAAGCCAACCTAAACAAGTAGGAACAATGAAATGAAAAAGAATAGTTCTAGCATGGACAGCAAAAAGCTAACCGCAAAGCATATTATATTGTGAAAACTCTAACTAAGCCCAAATGGAAAAAGAAATTCATATCATCACATTCTTTTCAATCATTCCTAAGGTTCACTTTTGAACCATTGAAAGATGGTTGACAGTGTTACCAAAATCTCTCCAATTTGATCACAGGGTAACACCTTGTTACCAATCATCAAATTTGCTTGTTTGCTTTTAAGTGCAAAAACAAGACCAACTCTGCAATTGTATAAGACAAAGTACCACGTATCCAACTTTAAAGTTATCTATTGCAAGTACACCCCATACAAGATTAGAACAAACCAGAGAAATTTTAGAACAAACCAGAGCCTTTAATGTGACTTAGAGATATCCATGGAGGTGGAGTGGATCAAACCAAGTAAGAGACTGTTTCAGTAAATCCCGATCACTTAGAAATGTTCGATAAAGTTATAAACTGTTAGCATTTAAAAAAAGGAAGGTTAGACAAGAATACATAATCAGCATATAGAAATAAACCCCTCCCCCTAATGTTTCTTTTTACACCATGATCAAGAATACACTCCAATCCAACCTCAAGTAAGATGAACAAACTAGTCTTGATGCATGTATATACACTTAGTGACACCATTCATTAATAACAGATATGGACATTCTTCATTCCCATAGGCCTCCATACTACTATAAGTCTATAATCACACGATCTTTGTTTACTTCTAGATAAAATAAAAACATTAAATAAATACTCCACTCCACAAGATCTACAAAGGAATCGACTTGTAGGTTGTGCATGTTAACTAGAGATGCTAAGCCCTTGTTGGGCTCCATGTACCTTTACTGGAAAGACCAAAATACTGTAGGAAGAATGATCTCCATGCATATCATCAGAAAGCAAAGCCAAAAAAAGATGGAGCAATGGTTTCATTTTATAAAAATGCTAAACAGCCATTCACTGCTAATCTAAACCTTTAGAGATGTAACAAAGATCAAGAATATTCTTTATCAAGAAGAGAAATTATGAAAGTTTAACAAGAGAAAGGATAGCTATGGACCTCCCCAAAGGCGCCTCTTCCAATAATGGTTAAAAGTTCAAAATCCTCTACACATATCTTATGTCTCTTCAGTCGCATATATTCAGTTTCCTTACGCTCTAGATCCTTGAGAAGATTGATTTGCTCTTCTTGTGGTACATCTGAAGAAGCCAACTTCCGCTCCAACACATACCGCCTATAACAGAACCCATTAATGGAAATGCAACAGCACAGGTACATCTAAAGAAGGAGATGTCACACATTCTGTATAAACATGGTACACTAGTCACAGAATACAAAGATCAGGCACACACTTCGTGAAGCATGTGACAGAATACCAAGTTTGGCATGTCCACTTATCCAAAATCCATAAGATTATATATTGACATGTTCTGGACAGTGAAACACCTGGAAGCCTAAAGAAGTTCATTAGCTTGCCCCTAATCCATCATGGTGTAAAAGATAGGGAAAAAAATCAAGCACAGTTGCATTCTCCAACTGACCTGATTATCTCTATTTCTATACGCTGAGAAGCCCTTAATCTATAGTTGCATACGATTTTCACAATAACACAGAGAACAGAAAACTGGAGATTTCACCTTCCTAGGCATGCAACACCAGGATTTCAAAGGAAATCTTTGACAAGCAACTTCCAGGAAACTTCATGTATCTTTAATTCCCCCTGCTAAGATACTAATAAGTAATAACTACTGCCATTGAAAAATGATCTAGTAAGAGATATACATTTTTATAAATGACAATTCTCGATGTTTAGCACAGGAAATTCTGAAAATGTCCTAGCAAGTAACTTTCTTCTAACAGGACTCTGACAGTGCGTTCATGTTTAAGTTCCCTGAACATGCTGGACTTAAATTAACCACCGATACATTCATAGATCAGAAGCACGAATCCACCAAACAATTGCAAAATGCAAAAAAAATTCCAACCAAATACGCAGACGACTTCACGAAAGGGCCTAGATGACCAATGAACGAATGTTTTCCCGGGAAAAAATTCCACAAATGTGTTGAAATGGATGATAGGTTTAAGACTTTAAGTAAACAATGCACAAACGCGAACACAGTGCATTAAACACATTTGAACAATATCGCACTGTAACGCAATTATCTCTTTCCTTCACCTCCTTGCTACTCTAAAACATTCGTCCTATCCTCATTTTCCTTCTGGACATGACGTCAACAATGTTCGAGAAACCTTTGTCTTTCAACACACATCGTGTTATTCAGATATCATTACGAGATGTGAGAAATCGGTGGATCGCAGAGGCAATCTACTACTCATGAAGCTCGGATTAGCTAAAAGCTCGCTAGATCCAGAATTCTCTAGCTAATTCTATCACTATCATGCGGTGACAAATGAATGCAAAACACGAAACTCTATCCAAACCTCATCCGGAAGCTCCATCTAAACAGTTCAGCAGACACAACGAAAAAAGCAATCAAACAAACCCAATAAACGTCCTAGACACGGCACACAGTAACCCGCCAGCACTAACTCCCTTAGAGCCAGTCCATCAGATTAGATCTCTCTCTCCTATCAACAGAAAGATAAATGGACAAACAGAGGCGGAAAGATTAAGAGAAACTCCGATGCCTGGAAGATACCTTTCCTTCCGCTCCTGGATGTTCTTCATCTGGGATCTGTAGTGGTTCTCGATAAACTGCTTAGCGGCGGCGACCTTCTCCATGGTGAGGATTGAGCCGAGGGTCTCCTCTTCCTCCACACGCTCGCCATCCCTTCCCCCATTTGCCGCTTCTCCTCGATCCCCCATCTCCCTCTCCCTCTCTGAGTCTCTGCCTCTCTCCCTCTCCCTCTGAGAATGGATGGATGGATTCACCCTAGTTTCTACCTTATTATTATGAACCTGGTACTTTTGATTATTGTTCAGGACAGCAGAGAGAGAGAGATGGGGGGAAGAGAGAGAGAGAAGAGCTGTGGCTTAAAGACAAGCCCCTAAAGTACGTACAGCCCTGAATGACGTGCGTGTGTGTGCGTGCTCTCTGTGCTGTGTTAGATCACTCACTTGTGGTATGCCTGTATGCTTTGCTAATATTTGCTAATAATAAATAAACCTGAAAAACATAACTCAAGAGGAACTTACGATCACAGTCCAGACTTTTTCTTTAATTTTAGATTACTGCAGTTAAGATTCTTCGTTTCTTTTCTACCGTAAATGGAATCACATTTGTGGAATACAACTATGGGCATGAAAAAGGGCCGAGGAACTTTCGTAAAAGGAAAAATAAATAAATAATTTATTAACAAGGAAGCATTTGATCGAGGAGATTCAAGTTATGCTGTGTTTAAGTTGGAAGCATTTATGAATTACTTTTTCCATAAAAGAGTTGAGCTTTGGGGACTAAGTTACATAACTATGGGCACGGACGAGTACAATTATGCATATATGGATACGATAATTTTTGGAAAATATTGATAGGGCGCTATTTTTATATATACAAAATCCCACCAAAATTTACACATTTGTTAAAAAAAAAGGTCTTATGCATTTTGAACCGAATCTTACATATATATATATATATATAATCCTATGAAAACTTTTTGTATATTTTTAAAACATGATTTAATGTGTTGAACAGGCTTAACCTGGCTACTCGGCAATTTTAGTAAGAAATTGTGCTTAACTGCACTTTTCATGAATTTAGGCCTGTGTTTGGAAGATCGTCAAAGCTTGGTATTTTCTGGTGAATATTTGCTTGAAAGTTGGNGCGTTGACTCTGTTAATACAATATTAAGAACTAGAACGATGTGATTGGATTTTATTTTTGCCATAATTTTTTTTTGCCCCAAAAAAAGGAATTTTTTAATTTAGTATCCTGTAAACTGCAATTAAGAAAACGTCTCGTCAGGTTTCGGAATTTTTGGAAAATTTGTCACTTTTTAGGAAAATAAGGATTTCTCAACCCAGCTAGGTCAGCATGGTCCGGATCAACGTCAGTCCAAACTTGGATCTGGCTTTCGTCTCGTCTTGACCGGACCGGCCAGAGCAGAAAAAATAATTAACAACTTTTTTAAGAAGTTGTGAACCTTAATGCAAGATAAGACAAATGCGAAATTTGGTAAGTCACATTGATTCATTTGGACCTTTCTTAGAGCCCTATATGCTCATGTGTGAACAAATATTGCATCGAATTCTATTCGTGGCAATAATCCCATAAGAAATAATAATCTCCCTTTCTTATTAAATGCTCCATAATGAAATAAATAGATTCAAATTTGAAAATTGTCACTAAAAATAGTCACTAGATTGGTATTAGTCACGATTTAGGGTTCAGCTACAGTTTATGGTGGTTTTAGCAATGATTTATAACTTTTTAGCGACACTTTTTAAATTCATCCAACATACTATATACACACACAATTGGGGACATGTACCCCTAAATTTTATAGTTCCTAGCAGTAGTGGAGCCAGCAAAATTCGTTGAAATGGCACTTATTTAAAAATACTCAAATCTGTTGGAGCACTTATAAGAATAAATATTTAATATTCTTATTTAAAAATAAAAAACTTTTAAGAGGACCAGTCACAATGTGGCTACGCCACTGGTTCATGGTGCATTTTTCTCAAAGTTATGAACAAACAAAAAAAGAACCAAAAAAACGATGTCTAAACTTGATTTTACGAATAAAAAAAAATAAAACCATTAATTTTGTAATTCCTACAAAAATTTGTTACACTTTAAATTGTCACAGTTTTTAAGCATGTAAGTGTCGTCAAATTGCATGCACATATCTATGGCTTTGAGTTTGCGAAAAATGACTAAGCCCATTTAGATGGCAATCAAGCGGCAAAAAGAAAAACGTGTAGGTCCCCCAAGTTTTCATACATTAGATATGCTTTACACCATTGATTTTGTAAAAGTTAATAGATTGGTCATCAAAGAGCAAAAAACACAATTCCTTCTCAGCTTTTCGAGAATAAGAAGAAGAAGCCGAAATGTTTGAACTGTAGGGTATTTTGGTCATTTTACAATGATTTTTTTTTTTTTTTACAGCCCATTATTTTAGTCATTTCAACTCATGACACATAGGGTCATTCAAATACCAGAAAGTTAACAACCCACTTTTTCAAAAAATGTCTCAAGGCCCTCATTCCCAGGGCCAAGGGTGGAGTCAAGGTAGGGCCGGCTTCGGCCATGAAGTCATTGCAAAATTTTTTAAAAGAATTTATGTGTAAATTTTATAAAATTTTATTTTTTTGTTTATATAAAATTTTGGAAAATGATATTTCAGCTCTAGTCAAAATTTAAAAACATTAATTTCGCGCTCCTTATGAAAACTTTATAGCTTCGCTTCTGTCAATGATCCCAATGAACCAAAAATAATTTTCATACTTTACAATAAGAGAAAACTATTTACATTTACATGTTCAAACCAGTTCTTGCCCATCAAACTTGGGATGAAAAAGGTAACCATTGGGTTGGCACACCAGAGGGTGGATATAAGATGAAAAAAGTAACAGTTGAGTTCTCAAGCATTCCTTCATCCAACGACAAAATTTATTTCTTAAAACATAAACCCAAGTCCAACAAACACAAAGAGGATTTAGAAATCTAGATTTTGCTTTCATTTCTTCAATTCGTGAAATAAGTTTATGGAAAGTTCTTTACAAATTCATATTTCTAATGCATCAAACGGCCCCTAAAAATAAATATTTGTATGAACATTTTTTCAAAGAGAAAGAAAAGTCCTGTGCAACAAGGGCCCATTGGCCAACCAAATCTAGCTGTTGAACCATTTCCATGGTGGCACTCACTTGTTTTTTTTTTTTTTTAATCATCCACTGCTGCTAGTTGCTGTCATACAAAAGGTTGTTCTTAGCTGTTCTTTGTCATCCTCCATTGCCTTTAGAACCTGATCTCTCCCCCAGATCACACAGATATGAACCTATGTCACCGCGGTGCGGTTTTGCCGCGCGTACCGGTACCGGTACGCCGCTACGGCAATACCGGTACGGCGGTACGTAGCGGTACGTTTGGATCTGGTTTTGGATCGAAACCAGATCCAAACTAAGCTTATCCAAAAAAATTATTTTTTAAATGAGCTGAACACCCGTCAAGGTCTCCCACCACCATCTCACGTGCAACAAAAAGGTTAAAGAAACTCTTTATGCTGCTTTCTTGTTCCAAACTTTATCAATACAGGACTAAAAAAGAGCACTTCTCACTCAAACATCAAAACAAACCGAGATTTCTTCACTCTTATGTCAAAATTTTAAAGTTATTTTAAAGTTTTTATGAAATGATTGTTTTTATGAGATGGTGTTTTGTTGTTTCTTCAAACATTTATAATTTTTTAATTAAAAAATTAATTTTATTGCATAAAATTTAAACCGTACCCGTACCATGAATTTTAAAAACGCCGTACCAGTACCCGTACCAGCACCCGTACCCATACCGCGGTGACATAGATATGAACAGAATCTCGCCTTTTGGACCTTTATTTCATAGTTGGCAAACCCGTTGAGTTGACTCCGCGATATAGAAAACTCGGTCCAAGTCATTACATCAAACAACCCATGGAAATTTTGCTGTGCTTAAATTTAAAATGCCTATGAGACTCCACCACTTAGAACTTCTACAATGGGAAAGGCAAGTCTGAGTTTCCTAATGCTGGCCTTGTTAAAAAATAGAAAAGAAGCATAATATGTCAACGTCTTTATTTCATGATGCTTCGGTTCATAGTCAAGTCATTTCCTCAGGCTAATCGACAATCTTGAAACATTATGGAAGAGCCATTCTATATTTTGAACCAACATGTGTAGCAAGCAAACAAAGAATAAGATGGTAATTAATGCCACATTAGTAATGCCTGTCGCATAATGTTTTAAAGTTACTTATAATAAATATGTAAATAGTTATGGTTCATAGAATTTCATCATTTGCTGTTTTATATTTAGTAGATGAAATCTCAATAGTGTGGTAATTAAGCTTCTATATATATATATATATATATATATATATATATATATATATATATATATATATATATATATGTGTGAATGAAAAATGGTAACTCTAGATTTTTAGAGTTACTCATCAATTTAACTAAGACAGTATCGAACATGATGGACATGTAAAAGAAAACAATGAGAACAAGGTGATTGGTATTTTCATTATCTAGTATTAGTTCATATATTTTTCTGTCAAACATTTTCAGCTCTGGTTGGATGGCCAGAGTCATCATTCATAACTTGTTGGTGTTACGGCGGAAGTGCCTGTATAATTTTGTGATTCTCTATTTTTTTTAAAAAATACACATTTACTACTTTATCCTTATAGTATGTCTTGTTTTGCCATGGTTATTCATTCAAGCCGACCCAAACTAGGCTATTTTATATCAGTTGACACTAACAACCTTCGGTTTGCATGGATGCAAAGGAAAGAATTTTAATGGATGAACATGAAAATAAAAAAGAGAAATGGAAAATAATGGGGAAGGAAAAGAAAATGAAAGGAAATAAAGTACTATAAAAACATGTTTGGGTAGGAAGGAAAGCAAATGTCAAAAATTATATTTGTTTACTTGTATAAATAAAAGCAAAGTCATCTATATTCTTTCCTTCCATTTAAACATTATCAAAGTGCCCTTTTATTTTTAGAATAGAGCGATACTCTCGCAAGGGCAAAAATGGAAAAATCTTTTTTTATACAAAATGACTAAAGTACCCCTTCCAAGATATTAAAAAACAACATGTAAACAAAGAAGCAAAAGGATCGAACAACCGTTGTGGGCAACCATGGATGATCTTGTGGACCATTGACTATAAGACTTATGGACTCAACAGGGGCGGAGGCATGAGGGGTGACCGTGAGGCACACGCGCCCTATGAAATGAAGCTCACTCTTTGAAACGTTAATTTTTTTTTTTTTTTTTATTTAGGGTGAGTGGTTCATTCCACCGCCCTAAGAGAAGCCACTGGCCCCCCCTCGTCACCCTCCACCTGGGTTTCGAGCTTGCTTCGGGCCCTTTGACGGGCCAGGGACTGAAGCGCGTCTGGAGCGGGCAGGTGACGCCCAAGACACTTGACCCAAGGTCTTAACGGACGGAGCACTTCTCCCGCACCAGTGCGCTACAACCCCTTGGGGTGAAACGTTAAATTTATTGTTGAAACTTGGGTGAACTTGAGTCTAGTTATAGGAAATAGCCCCACGAGATGAGTCACTGCCTAATTAAAAATTTATTACCAACATATTTAGTATCCCATGAAAAAAAAAAAAAATCTAACCCCGCCTTGATCTCAAAAAATATTTATTTTGACATCAAGAAATTCGCTTGGTTTATTAAACAGGTCGTGTGATCATGTCTATGACACCAGTCCACGACTTCAACCTTGAAGTCAATTTATTTATTTAAGTCAAGGAAAATTTTAATATTGCATTTCTAATTATAATGTATATGGGTTATTAAGAATATTCGAGTTTATTTTCTTGTGACGATATGAAGTTAGTTGTTTCTTTCCATGTCAGCTCGGCTCCTTATCAGTTTGGAAACCGGACCAAATCTTGAGATCCATTAGTCCCAATGCGGCAGATAAACTCGGCTCAAGCATGCTCTGTGTTGAGTATTCCATCTTAATCAAAAACTTGATCTAATATACTTAACCAGATCATAGCTGAGGTACGTACATGCCAGATTTTGGATTAGGATCTGTTCTGGTTTCAGTTTTAAATTAAAATGAAGGAACCTTGATTCGGAATTGCTGTATAAAACTTTAAAAATGTATTTTAAAAAAATGTTAAAAAAGATAAACGTGTTTTCTTTCAATTTTTTATTTTTTTAATGCCAATCCATTTTTTTCATTTTCTATTTTATTTATTGCAAATCTACTTTATCTTTTGATGTTTGTGTTTATTAGTTTTTCACTTATTTTATTTTCTTCCATTTTAATTATTTTAATTTTTAAAAAATTACTTTTTTTTGTGTCTTTTCAAGCTTGCCATGTTATACCCGAGAAAAAACCTTCCATTTAAAACTTCGAATCATTATTTGTGACTATGATGCTAAGTATTAAACAAATAATTCTATCATAATTTTTTGAACAATGGTGGATCTTAGAGCTATGCACAACAGAAAATTTTTATACAAAAAAATGTTAAAATTTGCACGGGAAATTATGAGCTCAATATAAAAAGCATTTGTTTTATAATATGATGCCCTGATCTTTTACTTTTGGGAGTACTACGAGAGAATAATTTTTTGTATCATTCATCGCAATGTAATAATGAAAGGATCATATTCTTCATTAAAGGCGTGACGGTCATAGTTGGTGCTCCAAAAGAAGAAACAGTCTCATTACTTGACGTAGATCGCTCAATCATTAGTTAGTCGTTGATCTTCAAGGGAATCACATTCTTTTATCACCGCTTCTTTCACTTTACTGAAATCTAGTTTGTAGATTTTGCAGGTGTTAAAGGCTTCTTTAATATATAGAACAAGAGTTTTTTTCTTTTTTCTTAACTTAAAGGTGAAAGATTTGAAACACATTGGGATATTTTACATATAGTGAAAAACAGGAAAACATTTTTTAGCTTATAGACTTATAGTTCATCTTTGGTGATTCCTTCTTAAGGACTGTACTTTTCATAAAAAAACTAACAAACAAGTGTTTCAAACTTTCAAGTAAACTTTCATTGATTTGAAAAGAAAAAAAATGTGTAAAATGTTAAAAGATGTATTTAGTAATAGAAGGTAATATTGAAAAAGGAAAAATTAAATTAATTAACCTCTTCTATTTATATGTCAATGAAAATTCATCTCAACCCTTTATTTGACAGCTTTTTGAGAAAATAACTAAGTAGTTTTCTCTCGAATTATAATGAACAGATGCATGCACAAGTATTTTGTGATTTACTTGTCATTTCTTGAATGAGATTTCCTTTTTCTGTGATTGTGCTGGCAATAGAAGAGTTCACAACTTTAAGTACTATTATGAGAGAATATATTTCCTCATAGTCATTATCATGAGCTGGAGGTGATAATGAAAGAATCATATAAGTTTATTGAAGTACTTGGAGGGAACAAAAATGTTCCTGAGACCATCATAGCTCATAAAAGGTGTTTGTTCCAAAGATATTCTCACTTAATACTTCATGTAGAGCATCATGCCAATCTTTCATTTTGTTAGACTTAGTTCTTCCTAAAATTTGCACACAAACACGATGTGACAAGAAATGTCCACTAAAATCCATGGTTCGTTAAACTAAGGGTCTTCATTTAGGCACCATATACATGCTTGAAATTTATATTTTGTTGATTTACACTTAAAAGTATGACCATAGGTTCAAAAAAGGAACAGGATGGTCAGATCTTGAATCCAAGAATTTTAAATTATGGGAAATGAGAATCGATGAACAGATCAAATTAGAGGTAATAAACACTATTAGATTATTTTAATCATCGACTTATATGAGCAGACATATATAAACACACACAAACAGGGGATTAGATGCATCCCTGAATTTGGTTTATTTCCCTTGTGGACTTTATGCTAGAAATGGGCATCAAGTGTTAACCGTCCGTGGAATTAATGTGAGAATGAGATATCATCTTATTGTCTTAACTTAATCCTTTTTTACTTCTTTCTTGATTCTTTTTGGTAACTACAACAGACAGGTGCCAAAATGTAGACTTCTATGGCATGTTTGATGTTTTAAATTTTTTGTTTCGGAATTAAAATTCCAAAATCAGATTTCCACCTCAACCTGGAATTGGAATAAAATTTCACTTCCAATTTTCCTTTGAGTTTGATTGTATAGAATTTTGATTTTCGAATAAAAAATGACTTGTTTGATGATAACAGAATAAAACTCATGAATTAAAAACTTTATGCCTTGTGCTCCAAACAGAGATAAAAAAAAAAATATCAAAATTCTGGGATCATAATTTCACCCCCTCAAGTGAGATCATAGTTTCATGAACTTGAATCTGAAATGCACTTATAATTCCATAATCAAAATCATTTGTTTGATAACATGATTCTCATTTTTAAAGAATGAGAATAATGACTTTAAAATTCTACTGGTTCCAAGTGAATCAAACACCCCCGCCCTCCCAATTAGAGATGAACGACAATATGTTCCAGCTGCTCTATTATGTACTTAGGAAGTGGCCTGTGGCCTCCCCTCTTTCTGCAAGATGGTGAAAGAAGCTGTGAGACTCGCGACAATTTTTCCTAGTTTTGCAGGAAAAAGTTTTTCCTAGAAGAAGAGATCCCTATCACTTATTTTCTTCATCTCATTAGTCAAGTATGGTATTTATGGGGACACTTGTGACCGGTTAAATCTCATCCGCTATCCAGCCAGGATACATCAATGTTTGATGCTCACATGATTTCCCACGTTCCCAAATATTACAGAAAGATGTAAATGCAGTAGCATTTTGTCTATTTGGGCCTGAATTGTCAAGCGCTTAAAAGTGAATTTTTTTCTCCATAAACATAGTCTGCCTTATTACAAGTAATTAAAAAAATAAACAAAATCGTTTCAATCTTAGTCATGTTAACCTTTTATTGTATTTTTTCTTCTTTTTAAAGGTAGGGAGGTCGCTCTACTAACATTTTGCATCGTTCATCCACAACAGATGGATGATTGAGAGAAAAATAAAAAGAAAAATGTATGAATTAATAATATATTATCAAAATACTCATCATTTTTTTTTCTTTTAATCATCCATGATGGTAAATCAAACAACCTTAATTAAATGGTTGAGTAATTTCAAAAGCTAGAGTCACCATTCTATTTTCCTTCAAAATAAGCTTTTCTATGTTAGAATTCTCTTTGTCTCGAAGGACATAATGTACCTAGTTGAACGGGTGAACAAGTAAAAACTCGATCATCAATTTGAATTTTTCATTTAAACTGCAAAAGTTGGCTTACTCCCCAATTGAATGGAATAATTGTAAATTGATTGAGGTGTTTCTTTTCGAAGTGAAAATTTAAGTATGAATCTGCCAGTTACTGTAAAGTGAGGTGGGCATGTATCAAATGCTTGTAAGTCGAGGATAAGTTTGAAAAAAATCCCTAAATAAAAGGCGCCGAATTGCGGCACCGTTCTACCTGCCACTCTTGTTACCGGAACTAGGGACAGAAGAAGCTTGCTGAGAGGAGAAGGGAAGAAAGGAGGAGGCTGTGGCGGAATGGCAGACGAATTCAAGGGTCTGGCTCGGTTGCCGGGGTTCGTCGTCCCCCGGAGATACGATCTCAGGCTGAAGCCCGACCTCTCCACGTGCAAATTTGATGGGTTCGTCGAAATTGATGTCGAAATCATGCAGGAGACGCGGAACATCGTCCTCAACGCAGCCGATCTAAGCGTCTCCAATGACGGGAATTCCCTGTGGCTCAAGAAGTCGGAGAACGGCGCCGCGTCTGTCGTTCTCCGTCCATCGAGCGTCAACCTCTTCGAGGAGAACGATATCTTGGCTTTGGGTTTCGATGACGTTCTGCCCCTCGGGAAGGCAACGCTGGGGATTGGGTTCCAAGGCATTCTCAATGATCAGATGAAAGGCTTTTATAGAAGGTAAGACTAACATAGCCGGTTGACAGACGGGTTCGTCGTCCATTTTTCCTTTTCCGATACTTTTCTTTCCTCTGCTGTTAAGAAAGTTTCTCCAATGGTGCTTACATAATTGTCTGGACATTTGGATTCTCTTTCTTTCCAGTACTTTTGTCCTAAATGGTGAGAAGCGAAACATGGCTGTAACACAGTTCGAGCCCGCCGATGCTCGCCGGTGTTTCCCTTGTTGGGACGAGCCTTCAATCAAGGTGTCGATTTCAGCTTTCAATTTGTTTTCTCCTTGAGAGTACTGATGTTGCTTTCTTTCTATGCTCTTTGTGTTTCTTTTTTCTCCATTTATCAAATTCGTGCATGCTTGTCGTTAATTATACAGTCATAGTTGACGTCCTTCTCCTTGATTGCCGCTCCTCTAGTTCGGACTACTTAGCTTCTATAGGTTCAAGCATGGTTGATGATCGGAACGTTTATTGGGATATGGCCTTTCTTTTTATCCCTCTTTCTTGGGTCTAGATTATATCTGTTTCTGGCCCGTGAATTAAGTGGCCACTTCTTATTCCATGTATATTTGTCGGTCAAAAAATGGGAGCCTTGACATTGAAACTTTTAAGCAACCCTTTAACAAATTGACCCAGCAGCAGCCCTTCCTGATTGCTGAATTAGTACGTCCCAATACGTGAAACACGTCCACGCTGGGCCTCCAAAATAATTGCTACTATTTGGTGGTCCGCAGCACAAGTATCCACAATTTATGCTTCACTAGTAAACTCTGGCTGACGTACAACTGCGGACAATTGTTTATTTAGTGCTAAACTTGAATCCCAAAATTGGTGATCCACTGTTACATGTGCAAAAGCTTTTCCTATCTGCATTAACTTTTTCTTCTTAATCTGGCTCATGGTTGATAACCCAATCTGGCACTTGGGGCAGCCGGTCAGCAATGACTAACTGCGGTTCTTGTTAGTATCTACCTTGAGTTACAATCTTATCAATTGAAGATGGTAGAGTGCCGTTAATCTGCTAAAATATTTTGCTACAGGAAGCTTTTAACAATGACCTAGAGGCTAGAAGCATGAATGGTGTGGATGCCATTTAAAATTTGTGTTAATTCCTCTTATAATGCTGGCATGTTTTCTTCTGTGTGGCCACCTGTCCATTGACAAGCTGTTATCCATACATGAAAGAGCGTAAATCATGAAATTGGAACCCAACTGCCTGTAGTTGTTGAGAAGAAACATTGAAGTAGTCCGTGAGGCGTGAAGTACACAATCTTTGTCTTATTCAGTGGATGCAAATTTCAATTATCATTTTGTCAGTTATATATCAATCTTTGCTTGGATTATACCTGAGATTTACAGGTGATGTAAATTGTTGATCTAGGCTGCCATCTGGGGATTACTATCTAGGGTGAGAAAAGAGAGTCTCAATAGAAGAAGTTAGGGAAACATGATAGGTAAGGAGAAATGGATTCTCTTACTTGTTAGGTTTACTGCCACTAAAAGATTGGGAATATAGTTGCTAATTGAAAGTTGTAAGGACAAAGGTTTCTCTTGCTTTTGGCATAGCAGGCTGCTAAAGAGTTTTTTATTGAAATGTTTATGGATGCCCATTTCCACTGGTGCTGTTTTATGTGCAGGCCACATTCAAGTTAACAGTTGAAGCACCTTTGGACATGATAGCATTGTCTAATATGCCAGCTCTTGATGAGAGGATTGATGGCCCAACTAAGATTGTTTGTTTTGAGGAAACACCAATCATGTCAACTTATTTAGTTGCTATTGTTGTTGGCGTGTTTGAGTACATTGAAGACATAACATCAGATGGTAAGACCTCTTTCACTATGTGTGCCTTGTATTGCAGTCCATTTGTTCTCACATGATGTATCCTAAATGTAGGGACAAAGGTGCGTGTATATTGTCAAGTTGGCAAGACAGATCAAGGGAAGTTTGCATTAAGCGTAGCTGTAAAGACACTTGGCCTGTACAATAAGTGAGTCACAACCGCTACACTGGATTGCTTGAGTTCTGTTCCTGTTAATTGTAAATTATCTGTCTTAGTTTAGATTCTATTTGGCATATTTCTGTTTAGCTCCATCCATCTGCTTTTCTCTTCCAACTTTCCCTCTCTTGCTTTGGCACTAGAATCTTTTTCTACTTTCATCCTTGTAACCTTTTTTTTTTAATCTCTGCAGATACTTCTCAATTCCTTATGCTCTTCCTAAGCTTGACATGATTGCTATTCCTGATTTTGCTGCTGGGGCTATGGAGAATTATGGTCTAGTTACATATCGTGAAAATGCATTGCTTTATGATGAGCAGCATTCTGCTGCAGCTAACAAACAAAGGGTGAATTTTTCTTAATTCAGAAAATACAAAAATTAGCCTGTTTTTATCTCTTTTCATAAGTTCTGTGACATGGCCATGTTTCTGTCTTTAGGTTGCAATTGTTGTGGCGCATGAGCTAGCACACCAGTGGTTTGGGAATCTTGTGACAATGGAATGGTGGACACACTTGTGGCTCAATGAAGGTTTTGCAACATGGGTAATCTCAACTTTGTTTCTGAATAAAACATGGAGCTATATTTTGTCTTTATATGAGTTTTTAGTCCTTACACTCTCATCTCATGCAATTGGCAGGTTAGTTATTTAGCTACCGATGTGTTGTTTCCCGAGTGGAATATTTGGACTCAATTTCTGGACCAGTCAACTGAGGGGCTCAGGCTTGATGCATTGGCAGAATCACATCCTATTGAAGTAATACCACCCTTTTTGTTTACTTTTTCTCTGTTGCTGGTTGTTCTATTATATTGTTTAATGTTATAACTGGTTTGTCTATGCTAGATCATGCTTGCTTTTACACATAAGCTTCCTAATATTTACTACTTTAGATAATATAATCATATCTCCTGCTAGAGACTTTGACTCTGTTATAAAATTTTATCAAATTTCTGCAAAATCTACTCCTTTTTGTGATCAGGAATGAAATAGCAAATATATGTCCTTCTGCCTGTGACAAGATTGCATTGGTATCTATATGAGTCGAGTCTGCATTCTCGAAATTATGATTTTCAATCTGTCTTGAGCTTCTCTGCTGTTATGACACTAAATGTGCATTACTTAGATCCTTTCATAAGTTTTTTGGTCAACCCATGCCCATTGTCTTCTGCATGTGGATTAGATGGTGTTATACTCTTGGTTTATTCAAATTTAGTTTCTAGGTGGAAATGTTCCTCTAGTGTTATGTCTATCATGATACTTACTAGTTTGTTTTCTTTCTGTATGTTTATCAGTTTGTCTTGTGTGCAGTGGTAGAGTCAGAGATCTAAATCAGTGCGGGAAAAAGTGTAAAATAAAATTATAAGTACAAGATAGAATTGGAACCTCTTTAATATGAAAAACACACAGACTTAATGCTCGTTGGTGTTTTCCAAGGTTTTCTTTGTGAAGTTCAGCTATTTTACAAACGTACAATTAACAACTAACAAGCTATGATTGTCCTAGTAATTTAATGAAAAAGATAGCAAATTGTTGCGTGCCACAACATGACCTGGGTGTGGCAACTGATTGAAGAGTCTGTGTAATTGGTCTTTGAGATTTTGTACATATCAATATTTTTGTAAAATGAAATTTTAAAAAATCAACCTGAACAATTATCTTCTCCATCTTTGGGCATTACTTGTGGAATGCGCTTCATAGTTTCACCTTTTGACTAAAAATGGAATTGAATAATCCTGTTCCATCCTATGGTTAAAAAGAGATATCTTCAACTATTGAAGAAACATTAATAAACATTTTGGGTAAACTGATTTGGTTTTGAGCAACTCCACTAATGATCTCTTATTGGTTCTGTTTTTTATCTACATAATTTTGTGATTCTAATGTAACAAAAAGTAAAAATTACCTAAGTTCTTCTTTAACTTCAACCAAAATTTGCATATAAAAGAAAGTGTAAGTTCCTCATAAAGGGATATGATTTGGTGTTTGTGGCATGGATCAAATAATAATTTGTATCATGTCACTTAAGTCTTCGGAAAGGTGTTGGGGATCCCATCCAAAACATAAAGAAATGAAATCAGAATGACATATTCAGTCAGGATACAAGCTTATTTGAAAAAACTATTTGAAGATCACATCTAAAGACATAAAAAGGTGAAATAAAAAGTACATATTCAGTCAAACTGGGAGCTTTTGTAAAAAAGTTATTCAACAAGAAACTGTTGAGTGTTGTTAATGTTGCTCTTTGAAGCATGCATCAGAACAACATTTGTATTTTTTCTTTTCAGGAATTTAGAATGATGAAGTACTATCCTTTTTTCTTCTTTAAAGAAACAAATGAAGAGAGGAAAAGTAGAAGTTATGGTGTGATTTCTATGTTTGAAATTTTTAATTTGTGTACCATCTGCCCATCCTAAACTGAATGTATCTCTGCCACTTTCTCCATCTCTGTGTGTGTGGGGGGGTGTGTGTTTGGGTATGCCAAGGAGGACATCTAATTGGTTGATTCCATTTGACATAATGACATTAGAACATGTAGAATGTAGTCTACAACCCTTCTTTCCAACATAGACATACTTCAATTCCAGGTTTATTGATCTTTCCTTTTTGTCTATATAATTTTGAAGAAAAATATATAAGTGTATATTTCATCGGAGTCTGGAAAATAATTTCTGCCTAACAGATACTCAGCCTTGAAATTCTGTCAATTTCCTTGGTTCCTTCTTCACATTGTGTTCTTGGCAGTATTCTGACATGCTATTGAAAATATTTTGTAGGTGGAGATTTACCATGCCAGAGAGATTGATGAAATATTTGATGCAATAAGCTACAAAAAAGGGGCCTCTCTTATCAGGATGCTGCAAAGTTATCTCGGTGCTGAAACATTTCAGGTAATTTTCGGCCCCTCCCCTTTTAGTTCTCTTCTTCTCTGCAATTGCTTTATTGTTCTTCTTTATTATGTGGGGATGGTCATGGCAAAGATCAACTTTTTTCCTTTCAAAATTTCGGATGATTGAATTGACACTTTGTTTTTATTGTTCCCCTAAATGAAGGATGGATGTCTTTCAGACCAGTCCATTGTGTCTGATTTTGTCAGTTATTGTGTATAAGACAAATAATCTCCTGACATGACTTAGCCCATTTATTTTTTCCATTGCATAATCTCTCAGAGGTCTTTAGCTGCATATATAAAGAAGTATGCTTGCATGAATGCAAAGACGGATGACTTATGGGCCGTGCTTTCAGAAGGATCTGGACAGCCTGTAAATGAGCTAATGGACTCATGGACAAAGCAGAAAGGTTATCCAGTTATTCATGTTAAAGTGGGTGAGAATACATTGGAGTTTGAGCAGGTCTGTCTATCACTTTCCCTTTTCATGCATCATTGCATTTATTGTCAACAAGTTTTAGCAATTCGAATGCTGTTCAAGAGAGGTCATCATATTTCATCATTGCATCACTTCTAAGGGTTTATTACATCCTATTCTTTTCATGTAACTAGTCACTTCGTTTTAGTATTTTCATGGGAAAACATAAATTGGTGGCATGATCCATAACACTGCTAGGTGGACCGAATGAGCAAAATGTTTTTGGAACTTGAATTGACTGTCTGATCGACAATGCTGTTAGATGGATATTATGAGAAAAATCTGTATGTATTTTATGTAACGTCTCAATGCAGCTATTTTAATCATCGGATAATCTATCTTATTGGTTTTATTGTTCATAGTGCATTTTATAATTTCATGCCTTTTTTAGATTTCTGAATTTTCTTCTTGGCAACACTGGGATGTTTCCTAACATTGTACAAAGACAGGCTGAATTAAACATAAAATGCTTGGTACCTAGGCATCCTGACCTCCTAAAGTCCAAGTCAGGGCCTAGGTGGAAGATTGGGTCTCATAAATGTTAAAAAATAATTATATAAACTTAGTGAAACTTAAAGTGAAAATCAATATGAAAGCCCTCATAATTGCAAACAACTGAAGACAACATATATTACATTATTTTAGAAAGGAAAAAATTGGTTGCCTGGAAGTTATCTCCACTGCGGTGTGAGGTAACAGACTTACCTCAAGGAGCCCTATACAATTCCCAGGAACAGCTTTTGACTGCATAGCCAGGGACTTCACTTGTTCATTGAGTTAACTTTCTGAAACGTTTTATAGCAATAACTTTTGTGGATTTCATGAAATGATATCGTTGATGAGAGCAATCTGCAGATTTTACTAACTAGGTAATCTAGCAATGGCTCCTATTTACATATGCTGACAATCCATTGACTTTTCTTTCAGAATATGAACAACATATATTTATTTACCGGTAATTTCCAAACAGTTGCAAATAGTTTCAATGAACATGATTGACCTTCTACCCTTTGTTTTGAGACAATGATAGTTCCCATCTATGCACATCAATAATCCATGGATATTTCCTTCAGAATATGATCAAGATATTTATTTATCAATAATTTGCATATAATTTGACCTGGTGTGCATGATTGACCATTTATCTTTTTGTCGCTTTGCATGGTTTATGCCATTTTCATCCAAAATAAGTAGAAGTTTCATGTCAATGAAGAATCTTTAGGTATCCATGTTGGCAATGCAACTAAGGTTTCTAATTATTTATAAATTACATAATCTTTGTGGCTTATGCTCATTATTTTAGTTTCTTTCCTGGGACTTCATATTTCTTCTGTTTTTGCAGACACAATTCCTATCAAGTGGTTCTGTTGGAGGTGGCCAATGGATTGTTCCTATAACTTTGTCATGTGGTTCATATGATAACCGTATGTCCTTTTTGTTCGATAAGCAGCACAAAGTTGTGTCTTCATCTGAATTGCTGAGGCTTACATCTGGAAATCCCAATGTTTTTGGGAAGTGTGTTTCTGAACATGAAAAGCAAAGCTCTTGGTTGAAGGTTAACATTGAGCAGACTGGCTTTTACAGGGTGAAGTACGATGATGAGCTTTTCAGTAGGCTTAGAACTGCGATAGAGGCGAAGTGCCTGACTGCAACAGACCGATTTGGTAAATAAGAGGGATATTTGTGCACTTGTATAGATATGTGTCTCCTTATGACATCAATTGTCTGTGCTCTCTCAGGTATCTTGGATGACTCATATGCTCTGTGTAGAGCTAGCAAGCAGTCCTTGTCCTCTTTGCTCATCTTGATGGATGCATACAGGGATGAACTCGATTACACTGTTTTGTCATGCTTGATTAATGTAAGATTTCATCCTTTCCATGTTTAGCTTTGAAACTCCTCCAGCAAATTAAACAAGCATTTCTCTGTGTCAGATAAGTCAAAAAATTGCAAAGATAGCAAGTGACGCAGTCCCAGAATCATATGGTAACCTTAAACATTTCTTCATCAATCTCCTGCGTTCTTCTGCTGAGTAAGTACTCTCTATTACCAATCGCAGACTCAATTGACATTTTCCTGTTCCTTTGATGCTTTGACTGTTCATAATTTTATTGCATCTAGCATTTAGGAAGATGTACCTCTGTTCCTGAGCATCTACATCTAAGGCTGTTCACAAGCCAAGTTGAGCTGGCTCGAGCGGAGTCAAGTTGGATTTTCAAACTCGAGCTTGGCTCGGCTTGCGCTTAGAGAGCTCGAACTGCCAAAACCTTGGCTGGAGCTTAGCCGAGTCATGTGGAAGATGGTATCCTTAATATAAAGTAAGACATTGAGCGAACGCAGAACCTGTGGATTGCCAGCCTCAAAGAAGACCATTAGGGTAACCTTTTGCTTGTGATAAAAAGAGGAAATATTTTTTGCATGTTCTTTCTCCACCGGCTTAATCGAGTTTAACCAAGTCAATCCTGCCTAGCTCAAGCTCGACCATTAAATTAAATGAGTTCTTTTTTTGGACTCGCACTCGACTCATTTATTAAAGAGTCGAGTTTTATTGGGCAAGTTCGAGTCGAGCCCGAGTTGGCTCGACTCGTTGAACAGCCCTATCTACATCTGAGGATTTTCACCTTCTCCAATGGAGGAGTCTACTTTTAAGCTTTTTGCTTGCATTGCCTCCACCCGACTTGTCAAACTTTTTGTTGTTGGTTCATGGTGTTCTACTGTCTATAGTGTACCATTTGTATTTTAACTCTTTCAAATGTGTGTATCTGCGAGTGCCTCTACCACGTGGTGAATAAATACTATATATTCACAACTTAGTCTGCCTGTGATTATGGACCAGGAAACTAGGTTGGGAACCCAAACCAGGTGACAGCCATTCTGACTCAATGTTACGGGGGGAGCTCTTGACAGCCTTAGCTTTATTTGGAGATGATGCAATACAAACTGAAGCCATTAGGCGTTTCAATGCCTTTGTTGAAGATAGAAGTACACCACTTCTACCACCTGACACTAGAAAGGTTAGTCATTGTTCATGGCATTATTGCATGTATTCAATCATTTGATCTTCTAAAGTAGATGTTGCATGTTGCTTCTTGTCTTCTTAGGCAGCCTATGTTGCCATCATGCAAAATGTCTGTACGTCAAAGAGATCTGGGTATGAATCTTTATTACAAATTTATAGGGAGAGTGATCTAAGCCAAGAGAAAGGACGTGTACTGAGTAAGTTGATCCCTTAGTATTTAAATTCATCAACATGTCCTTCAGAGAGTTTTTGACATTTTATTGATCCCTCTCAGGTTCACTAGCATGCTGCCCAGATCCAGATATTGTTCTTGAGGCTTTGAACTTTCTATTATCTTCTGAGGTATTTAAGTTCAACATTTCTTTCACGTTAGTTTTTTTTCCCCTAAAATGAATTATCATAATTACCCATTTGGGTTATTCACTATCCTTTTTCTTAAAATAAAATTTGTATGATATGTTAGGTTCGTAGCCAAGATGTTGTTTATGGACTGGCAGGAATAAACAAAGGAGGGCGTGATGTTGCATGGCAGTGGATGAAGGTACAAACTGTTCAATTATGTTGTCCTCTCTGAACGGTTATTTGGTAAAGATTTTCCTGCATTGAGACATGCACAACTAGAACCCTGATTCCTGAAGTGGACGGTATTATCCGTGTATGAAATTGGCTAGGAAGAATATGACAGCATGGTTTGGTAGTTCTTAGTGGCCAAATCAAATAATTCTGGTAGTTCTTGAGTTGCTTTGGTGATGAATCATGTTGTCCTAATCATCTTGAAGGCATTCATTATGTGACACAGCCATTTCTTTGATACATATTTGGTTATCTAAAGTTGACTATGTTCTGGTCACATCAGAAAGGAGTTATTGCCATTCTCTAAATCATAGTTAGCACCAAGGAAAGAGGAGATGCAAAATGAAACTTAGAAACAAGCAGGAAATGAATGTTTTAAAATATTATATTAGCATGGTTGATGGAATACAATGAAATAGTGTCAAGCAGGTAGCAAGGCAGAAATGAGGAAGCAAATTGTAGAAGAGGAAAGCGAGTTCCTCCATATCTATTGCCCAAGTAAATTGCCTGGAAGCCTCTAAGATGACACCTTAGCCTCTCCATAGTCATGTGGTGGCAAGACGTGACCTTGAGAGGGAGTTGAAAAAGTCAACATCAAAATGTCATTGAAAATCTGTTAATCTTGATCGGCTGATTAATGATTAATCACCAAATTCGAGATGGAACTCCTCGCAAATATTTAAAAACTATATCTGATGTAATGCTTGAGATCTTCATATCTTTAGATGCCTAAATCCCTTCAATCCTACCTGAAATAAGGCCCCAGTGGCACAGTTCCATAAAAACTGGGTTAATGATGCTTGATCAGTACCAAATTGATACCTCAAACAAAATGATATCCAAGGATCTTCAGCTTCTGATGCATAGTCTACTTTTTTAAACATAGCAGTAGCTTTCCAGACTTTTATATGCGCTTAAAAGATCCTTAGTGCCAAGATCACAGCTAAATGGCATTTTTTTTAATTTTTGAGTGCTCTAATGCAAGTACTGAAATGATAACAATCTTTTGGGCATATGCTCAATGCAGGAGAAATGGGACCACATTTCTGCAACGTGGGGCTCTGGGTTTCTCATTACCCGTTTTGTTTCTGCTGTTGCTTCTCAGGTTCTTTAAGTGCATTATGTTTTTAAGTGTTAAGTCTTTTTTATGAAATTAGTTATTTCCTTAAAATTGTGTTGATATTAGATTTTATTATACTGTGTTTTTTTCCAATTTGCTCCAGTTCTCTAGTCATGAGAAGGCTCTGGAAGTTGAAGAGTTTTTTGCAAGCCGTACTAAACCTTCAATTGCACGGACTGTCAAGCAAAGCATTGAACGCATCCGGGTTGATGCCCAGTGGGTTAAGAGCGTGCAAGAAGAACAATTGTTAGACGCTCTCATCAGTGAACTCGCTAACAAGAGATCTTGAATTTTCAGTAATTTTCTCTGTTGCACTGCCCAGAGGAACAGTTAAGAGTATTCCGTTTTGTGAATTATCTATGATATTAGAAATAAAGGTCCATATGTTCACGTTAACACATGAGGTTTGTCGTTTGGTGATGATCTGACACCCATTATACGACGTACTGGGAGGATATGCTTTGGCACGACTCTCCTTTAAAGTGTTGGGGTCATGCTTGGGTTTTTACGTGGCATTGGATGCTTTCTTTTCTTGGTTTTATGATAATTTCCCGATTATGGTTTCTTGCATTTGTTGGATTCTCTGGTGAACATTTTACAAAAAGTACACTCAAGCTTTGATGGAATTACAAAAATGCACTTAAACTTTGTTTTGTTTCATTTAACCGCAGTAAGATGTCAATGAAGAACTGGATGCAAAACACGAATCTGTTTTCTTGACACAGTTAAACGGTCATCGATACCCTGAGAAGCCTTCTTGCCACCGGCATATTATGTCTTTAGGACACCAAGAACATTATCCCAATTCAGAAGAAAGTTGTGTCATTTGATTACGTTCTTTCACGACTTTAAATTTTACTCTCTTGTGCAGATGATTGTCGGATTTTGCGTGTGGTTTCTTTTTCTTCCCAAATGAAAGCTAAAAGGGGCATCTGGATGGCAGCCCAAAACTAGGTTTTGATGTAAAACCTATATTTGCCTCCAAAACATCGTTTGAAGTATATTTAGAGGACATCAAAATGAGGTTCGCCAAAAATTCAGTTTTGACAAAACCTAGTTTTCATAAAAGGCCCGAAGTACTTACTTTGTCCTCAAGTTTTTCAGACAAAACTGAATTATATCTCCTTCCCTCGTGAATTCGGGAAAGAGGGAAAAGTTTCAGCAAATCCAGATTGTACGCGTCGAAGGGATTGGCTCTTTGCACATGGTGACGGACGTCTTTCACCTCTGAATGCTCTGGAACTATGCTACTTGGAGACAAACCACAATGAGAAAAGCTGTCAGCAGTGCCGACAAATCATCACTTCTTTTAAGTTTCAAACCCGTCAAGTTTTTATCAACGGTCCATTCAACTTAGAGTGCCCTGAATCGGTGAAATTTTCTGGCCATCAAATTGCTCATGTGTCTCATCTTCCCGGGAACAGTTTTCATTGCTCTCAGCTGAAGAAACCAGTCATGGATCCCAACCATGAACTCCCAATCCGTCAAAATCACAAAAAAGGTCTCCAAGCAGAACTCCATGGAATCGGTTCACATTCTTCTTCATCAAACTCAAATATCTCCTGGACCTTTAACTCCGAGGGGGTTGGCACAACAGTTGGGGGCAGAGGCTGGTAGGGTCGGTTTCCATTTCAAATCCCCAAAGCATCAACTTTCTATGTTATAAAAGGGGCCATGACATGCAAGTTGAAACACGATGGGCGCAGCACCCTCAAACACCAGAAACAATGTCATGTACCCTAAAAAAATAAAGGGTTCAATGAGAGTTGGCTCTCTTTTAAGTGATAATATGAAATACTACTCATGCTCACCAAAAAAAACTTAAGGACCTTCACTCCTCCACCCCATGCGTCATCACCAAAGACATAATACGAGGATGGTGATGGCATCAATGACGGGCTTGAAAATTCAAGCCCAACGAAGGAAGTTTTGGATGGATGATAACGTTGAAATTTATTAAGGATAATTATAAACCTTAAAAGAACCATCTGCGAATTGTAACATGTCCTTTTATTTAAGAGCATTCCTTTCAAGTGATTAACTCTAAAGTGCTGTATAAATATTAGAAACATAAAACATCAATTATAAGGCCAATGGCAATGATCTTTAGTGGTAATGCTACACGTACTTATTAAAAGAAACATCCTTTAGGACAATTACTAATAAATTTTGTGACCCGTTTTCTTCCATTAACGGCGGATACTAATATATAAAGGGAGGAGAAAGAGAGACACAAAATCCACACGCCTTTAGCTGCTAGATTTCTTGAAATTTTATTTAAAAAAAATCTAAATTTGAGGGTGTCGAATCTTGAGCTTGATTTTGAATAAAATCCATTTGAGTTACAAGTTTTCTAGAAGGAGCCAAGAATCGGTCAAAAGTGGTCTTTCTTTTTTATCATTTGCTGACTTTGAAAAGTCCGAAGCTTAGTTTCTAAGTTTTAGGTCACCAATGACATCATCTTTGAATCCTTCCTTGGCAAAAATGAACTGTGAGCCCAAAAAGCTTGAGTTCTCCTTCCCAAAATTTTCATCTATATCTCAAGGGGTAGGTGGGTTCAGTAACTCTGGGAAAAACATACAACCGCCGAAACTTTTCAAAAGAATCTCCGTGTTGCGACAAAGACGCAACAAATCGAGGAAAAGAAGATCTGATTTTTCCTGTCAACCAGCATTTGTCTGCTCAAGAGCAGGAAATAAATCATTCTGACAAACATTTGGTGCCATCAAACAACAGAAACCATGTTCATTATACCGATGAGAATACATTGTTGACCTAACTTATGGTTCACATCTTCAAATTTTTACAACACTCAGAAATTAGCTGATGCCAACCCCACCAATGGTTCATGTTCACTTGTGAATTTGGAAAAAAAAAATGTGGGGATATAAAGTAATGATTTTATTTATTTATATATGATCATATATGTTTTATTGTAATTAATTATCTTTATATTTAAAATAAATTTTTTAAATTTTAACCGCGCCGCAGTCCGACTCCGGCCGATGCAGCCCATTGTAAAGGTGAGGGCCAGTCGCAAGGTGGGAGACGGACGGAATCTGGCGTGCAGCAGCCGACGTTACATCACCTTCGATCTCGGTCGCGCGTCGCATCGCCCAGTCAAGATGCGTTGTCTCGGCGCCTTTCGGTCGTCGCTTGTCTCCTAGTCCTCACCCCTGCGGTCCCGCCTTCCCTCTTTCCCATATTCGTACGCGCAGAGGGGCGCTTCTTCTCTCTTCCCTTTCTTATTCTCTCCATCGGTGACGCTGCTGCGATCGAGTTTCCCTCCTTCAGCCTCCATTTCTCACGCCCCCAACTAAGGTCGGTACCCTTCTCTCTCTCTTTCTATCTCTGTTAGACTGTTACCAAGAAGGCGTTCTCATCTTTCCGGCTAGTATTCAAGCCGCTTCACCGAGACGTGAAGGGAGAGAGGAAGCTTTTCCTTCAGATTTTTTTTTTTTTCCTTTTTTCCTCCGTGAACTCATCAAAGCCCAAAGGGTAGAGGATTTATGCCCCTGATATCTCTTCTTTCCATTTTACTTTTGTGGTGCTTTTGGCCTCATAACTGTGCTTCATTTCAAAATCGTATCCTCGAAAGAAGAGAGGAATGGAGGCATAGGGAGAAGGGGAGAGATTTGCGGGGCTGTTTTAATTGTACCATTTTCTTTTGGTGGCGCCAGATCTCAACCCCAACTGGTTTCCTTTTTCAAATCATCCTGTTATGCACAGAGAGAGAGAGAGAGAAAGAGAGAGGAAACTACTTACCTTTCTACTTTATTTGTTTTAGGTTCAAGGTGTAAGCCACCCTTCGTCTTCTCTCGGAGCTATTTCGACCGCGCATCGTTCGTGTAAGCCGAATACTAATGGCGGAACCAAGACCGGCGCCATCACCGCGAAGGTTCTCTACTTCTCAGAAACTCCCCGACTTTCTGCAATCTGTGAAGCTCAAATACGTGAAACTCGGGTACCATTATCTCATCTCCCATGGAATGTACCTCTTCCTGTTCCCTGTGATCGGCGCCATCGCCGCTCAGCTATCGACTTTCTCCATCGAAGACGTCCACGACCTGTGGGACCATCTTCGCTACAATCTCATCTCCGTCATCCTCTGTTCCATGCTCCTCGTGTTCCTCTGCACTCTGTATTTCCTGAGGCGCCCGCGACCAGTCTTCTTGGTCGATTTCTCCTGTTACAAGCCTGTCGATGCACGGAAATGCACCCGAAAGGTCTTCATGGATCAGTCCTCCCTCACCGGCTGCTTCTCTCAGGAGAATCTTGACTTTCAGAAGAAAATCCTCGAAAGATCCGGCCTCGGCGACACAACTTACCTCCCTGAAGCCGTCATGAACATACCACCGAATCCATCGATGGCGGAAGCAAGAAAGGAAGCCGAGACTGTTATGTTTGGAGCTCTCGACCAATTGTTCGCTAAGACGTCCCTGAAGCCAAAGGATGTCGCCATCTTGATCGTGAACTGCAGTCTCTTCAATCCTACCCCTTCACTCTCCGCCATGATCGTCAACCACTATAAGCTTCGAGGCAACATTTTGAGCTATAACCTCGGCGGAATGGGTTGCAGTGCTGGCATGATATCCATTGATCTCGCGAAGGACCTTCTGCAAGCCCATCCTAACTCTTACGCTCTGGTTGTTAGCATGGAGAACATCACGCTCAATTGGTATTTCGGGAACAACCGATCCATGCTGGTGTCGAACTGCCTCTTCCGGATGGGTGGATCTGCCATTCTCCTTTCCAACAAGCGCTCTGATAGCCGGCGGTCGAAATACCAGTTGGTCCATACTGTTCGAACCCACAAAGGCGCAGATGACAAGTGCTTTGGCTGCGTGAATCAGGAAGAAGACGATACTGGCAAGGTCGGCGTCTCCTTGTCCAAGGATCTAATGGCTGTTGCTGGAGACGCTCTGAAGACAAACATAACCACATTGGGTCCGCTCGTGCTGCCCATGTCTGAGCAGCTTCTCTTCTTTGCTACATTGGTAGGAAGGAAGCTACTGAAGATGAAAATTAAGCCATACATTCCGGATTTTAAGTTGGCATTCGAGCATTTCTGCATTCATGCTGGGGGAAGGGCAGTTCTCGATGAACTGGAGAAGAACTTGAACTTGTCTGAGTGGCATATGGAGCCCTCTAGGATGACACTTTACAGATTTGGGAACACATCCAGCAGTTCTCTGTGGTATGAATTAGCTTATACAGAGGCAAAGGGGAGAATGAAGAGGGGTGACAGGACCTGGCAAATTGCATTTGGTTCAGGTTTCAAGTGCAACAGTGCTGTTTGGAAGGCTCTCAGGACCATAAATCCGGCGAAGGAGAAGAACCCCTGGATGGAGGAGATCGACCAGTTCCCTGTGGTGGTGCCTAGAGTATCGGCGCTGTGAGTTGACGTCTTCCAGCTTGTTTTTCAGCTGGTTTTGGGGCCTTAGATCCTGGTAGAGACGTGATTGTAATTTGGGTAACATTTTTTTTCTTCATGAATTGATTCGGATGATTAGTTTTGGAGGAAATTTCTGTCTGGTTCAGATGATTGGTAGCTTTTACTGCTATTGTGCGAGGCGACGTGATGATTTCCCTGTAAGCGGTGGAAGTGAAACAAGTCACGCCTCTGTGGAGGTGACTTTCTATGTTCTCAGTGAGAAACTTAGTTGCTTGTTTCTTTTAAAAGGCCAATTTGTTGTGAAATTCTGTATCCTTGTCTTTTGCACCAGTTGCAGTTTGTGGAACAGAGAGAAACTATTTGGATCAAAGAAAGGTATATATTCTATGAATTACTATTTATCGTCCATTGCATGAGATGCAATAAACTAAATAATCTAAAGAACCAAAATTGCAGCTGGGCATGCATATTTGCTGCTGTCATAGTTATTATAAACAAGAAGGAACAATTTAAAGAGCAGACCACTTGATGGCCCTGCTGTCTGATTACTAAACTTCCACTTCCGCTGGCCCCGACCATTACGCATGACTCGCACCGCTTATACGCTTGGTCGTTTCCTGAATATTTTTTTTAATAAACATGTTAATGCGTCGCACGCTGTCAGATCTTTTCCCAGACATATTAGGCCATGAAAGTGAAAGAAAAAATAAACATTTTTAATCTTTATTTAGGGAAAACCTTTTTTCATGTAAAGCCTGAATGCCATATCCTTATGTTTATGTTTCTAAGGTTCTGTTTAAGTGTTTGTAGGTTAGAGGAATAATAAACCCAAGTTTGACAGCAATCAAAAGATTCAAACCTGAACCCCTTGAGTGTGAATCGCCTTATCTGATTGGCAACAAGGAAAGCAGTCTGAGTTCAAATGGAAAGGGTCCTGCAAGGCTCCAACATTGGATATAGGGTTTTATGTTATTGGAAGGTGGACTTTCAGGTCCGTTTGCTTTCTGTTAGAAATGATGCAGCATATAAAGCACCATTAATCGTTTGACCTTTCATCTCAACTTTGCATTTTCTTTGTTTATCCACAATAATTGGTGCTCACCATTGCATCCAACTATTTTCAGTCATATGCTTATAGTTAGCCTCCAGAGATATAATATAGCTGGTCGATCTTATTAACTTAAAGATCAAAGTATAGCATAGGTAGGCAGCTGCATGGGCTTAAAATTATGGGTGTTATGCTCATGTATCATATACAGTAACTCATTGCACCATGTTGACGATGCACTTACTTTACACCTGGTTCCTACATAGTCTTGGACGCTGGATAAAAATTGTGGCAAGAGGGGAGAAAGATTGTGGAGCTATAAGTGGGAAATTCTACTTGCTAAATTGTTTAAAAGTTCAACTTTGGCCAACATAAAAATTTCAGAAGTTTGAGGGAGCCAGCACTATAACATCAAGCAAGCTTTATTCATGCAACATAGTTATATCCAACCATAGTCTACAGCATCTTGTGCTTCTAGGAAATTCAAGCACAGGAAAGAACATTCCTTTCATTCCTTTCTCATTCTTTCCATTCCTTTCTCTTCCTCGTGATGAGGTCGGAAGATTAATATAAGTTGCAAATCACAAATTTAGCGGATGAGATTATATAATATGATTGTCATTCCTCTTATGCCAGTACTCGTGGAATTATGTTCTTCTCTTAGGGCAAGCTGGCGAATGTCGGGACTGATAATAAAAGGGAAGGGATTGATTCGAGCCGTACTCCATTAGCTGTAAAGCACATTTTTTGGAAAGTTGTCACATGCACTGACAAGTTGGTCTTGTTTTTTGTCAAATTTATATGCCCTTAACCTCTTTAAAAAGATGTTCTATGGACTCTGTTTGATCTCGTTTTCAGTACATAGCCAACATGTTAAATTTAAAAAGCAATTTAAAAAGTGTTAAATATAAATTTATGAAACAAAAATAAATAACTTGCTGAAAACTAAAATCCACTTCTTAAGTGAAGCATTTCCTGCTCGGAGTTATACACCCATTCTTGCCAATTTCTCATTTCATTAACATTGAAACCTATGATTATTTTCCTAATTTGATTTTTTTTACAAATTACATAAAAAAAGAAGAAAATGTTGGATTGTATATCTATAGCAACAATATTAGGTGGCATAATTATGATATCATGCTGGATAAGCTTAGGCATGGCCTCATGAGAATAACACCCTTGGGTAATTTGATTTAATAGAAGGACATCTCAAGGCACTACACAGACCACGTATTTTGTTGATGAGAGGATGGGTGGGGGCTTCGGCCTTATTTCAGGCAATAAGTGAAACCCCACTCACTCCAAAAAAACAAACTAGAGAGAGAGAGAAAGAAAGCGAGAGAAAGACAATAAAATGGAAATATATAGTAAAATTTGGGGACAAGAAGTTCCCTAATTACAAAAAACAAACCGCAAAAACAAAATAGAAGAATGAAATATACAAGTTAGCAGCACAATAAAACATAATAAGATGGGTGGAGAGAGAGTGGACTGACGAAGCAGCAGAGTCACTCAACAGTAGACGAAGGACGGCGCCGCAATCGAATAGCAAAATTTGGGGACAAAAAGTCTGAGAGAAATTAGATTGAAAACCAAAAAAATGGTGAGTGTACCATTTACACATTTCCTTGAAGAAGCCCTCTATTTGTTCTTGTACTCATCAATATCTTTGATTATACATAGTGGATGCCGGGCTTATGAAATAGGCCAGCGGATTATAATCTTTTTTCAGTTTTCCATGTAACTATAGATAAGGTTGTAACTGATCACCATAACCCATGCGTGGCCCCTCTCTTCACCGTGGGATTTTGGGCTAGGCTCATGAGCACACCCCAACATGTAGGAGGTTAAAATCGCAAAAAAAAAAAAAAAAAAAAAAAGAATGGAAGACTCCTCATTCCTCTTGCCTTCATGGTTTTGGGCTACTTTGGCATCAGCGATACATCTTTTAACTCAGATACAGTATTCTATTACTTATAACGCAGAAACATAGTATCCATAAAAATCGAACTAAAGACCTTTCTTTTCATGTGCCTCATCATTCATTTATAAAACAGATGTGTGATATCACATAAATTAATAGTCACCTCTTTCATCAACTTCATCAAAAATTAAGATGGCTGGTAGCCAACAAGTCATTTTCACGTTTTTGTCGGCTTAGTAGGCCTTCCTTGCATCTCATGCTAAGGTGTTTTTCTTGCTTGTATATAACCTAAAAAGAAACTTTTGAACATCTTTTTGTCACAAGTTCACACTGAATTGACATGTGTCTTAGAAAGACTATCTCCTGAAATTGTGAAAGAATCTGATCCTATTTGTTCATTACCCTCTTATCTTACTGGAAACTTAACAAGGTAACAAGACGATGATGTTTGTATGCATGTTAAGTTTTCAAAAGGCAAAGTTATGATGTAATTGTCCACACCAGCTTACAAAATTCACTTTGTTTACATGTTGAAATTTCATTAATTGTCAATTTTTTTTATATGCGTGTATTTCAAAAATTAAAATTTAAACTCAAATTGCCTCACAACCAGGGGCAGAGGCCTTAACCCCCTCTCTCCCTTTCAAACATTAAAACTACAAAATTTTATATGTAAATTTGAAAAATTATAGTTTAACATATATAATTTTTTTAATTTTTTATTTCAGCCCCTGTTAAAATTTTCTATTGCCATAGATCACGGATCTCAATCTAAATCTCATTCCAACTATTTTCCTTTTCAAAATCCTCCTGTTATGCAGGAAGAGGGCGAGAGAAAAAAGAAACTACTTTCTTTCTTAATTTGTTTCAGGTTCAATGTATAAGCCCTTTGTCTTCTTTCGAAGCTACTTCAAAGAGATCAAGTTCTATACGCCACACCATGTATATAACGAGTGTACGTCAATTATGAGCTCTATTATCAATATTTATATCTATTTTAATGCCCAAACATGCTCATTATTTCATATCTCAGTCATTATTTCAAACCGCAGAAGTGATATAAGATAATGATGAGTATAAGATAACCACAAGAATACGAAGTAACAAGTATAAGATAATAACACAAGTACGAGATACTAACATATGTATAAAATACACATAAAATTATTTGATAATAAATATGACATAATGTGTATGAAAAAACAATAGAAATATGAGATAGTAACATATGTATGAGATAACTTTATGATGTGACAAAAAAATGAATACATTTTTTGCTGTTTATAAAAATATATTTGTCATAACAATCATTGCAATTTTTTTATCATTGGCCCACTAAAAAAAACCATAAAGGGCACAACCTATGATACCTGGGTGCGGCAGTTTTGGTCTCGCACCTCCGTCGACGCGGTGCGGGTGTGGATTCGGGTGCGCCTTCGGTCCGCACCCAAATGGGTCAAACAAGAGTCGGGTGCGGTCATTCGTATCCGACTAAAATCGTCTTTTTCCGACTCGCACTCGACTCACGTTAGAAGCGAGTCGGGTGCGGTCAAAGGCGAGAAAGTCTACTTTGGTTCAATTTTTAGAGTTTTTTTTTTTAGTTTTTAACAAAGTCGATGATTGCCGTTTCATCGTCCCTCTTCTTCGACCTTTCTCTCTTCGACCCTTCTTCTTCATCGCTCTTCTTCGACTTTCGTCCATGTTAATCTCTTCTTCTTCTCTCTTCTATACGTCGCATTGGGTGGAGCCGACGAACTCGTCGGGATGACTTTGTGAACTCAAAACTAAAGTATATTTTTTATTGAATTGATGATTGATACTCAGATCATGATTAGCAAATTGCAATTTTCATCTTGTTAATATATTATATATATATATATTATTATAATAAATTAATAATAATAATAACAATATTCTCGCCACACAAAATTTTGAGACATACCGCACAGACACCCACACCCTCCACTCTCCGCTCTGATGACATAGAGCACAGCCTATATAACCAGCTTCGTATTTCGACTCGGCGCATCATTGATGTAAGCCGAATACTAATGGCGGAACCGAGGCCGGAGCCACCACCGCGAGGGTTCTCTACTTCCCAGAAACTTCCAGACTTTCTGGGATGTGTGAAGCTCAAATACGTAAAACTCGGCTACCATTACCTCATCTCCCATGGAATGTTTCTCTCCCTCTTCCCTGTGATCGGCGCCATCGCCGCTCAGCTTTCGACTTTCTCCATCGAAGACCTCCACGACCTGTGGGACCATCTTCGTTACAATCTCATCTCCGTCGTCTTCTGTTCCATGCTCCTTGTGTTCCTCTGCACTCTGTATTTCCTGAGGCAACCGAGACCAGTCTTCTTAGTCGATTTCTCCTGCTACAAGCCTGTCGATGCTCGGAAATGCACCCGAAAGGGCTTCATAGATCAGTCCGCCCTCACCGGTTGCTTCTCTCAGGAGAACCTTGACTTTCAGAAGAAAATCCTCGAAAGAGCCGGCCTCGGCGACACCACTTGCCTCCCTGAAGCCTTCATGAACTTACCACATAATCCATCGGTGTCGGATGCAAGACAGGAAGCCGAGACTGTGATGTTTGGAGCTCTCGACCAATTGTTCGCTAAGACGTCCCTGAAGCCAAAGGATGTCGCCATCTTGATCGTGAACTGCGGTCTCTTCACTCCTACCCCTTCACTCTCCGCCATGATCGTCAACCACTATAAGCTTCGAGGCAACATTTTGAGCTATAACCTCGGCGGAATGGGCTGCAGTGCGGGCCTGATATCCACTGATCTCGCCAAGGACCTTCTGCATGCCCATCCTAACTCTTACGCTCTGGTTGTTAGCATGGAGAACCTCTCGCTCAATTGGTATTTCGGAAACAACCGATCGATGCTGGTGTCGAACTGCCTCTTCCGGATGGGTGGAGCTGCCATTCTCCTTTCCAACAAGCGCTCTGATCGCCGGCGGTCGAAGTACCAGTTGGTCCACACTGTTCGAACCCACAAAGGCGCAGATGACAAGTGCTTTGGCTGCGTGAATCAGAAAGAAGACGATACTGGCAAGGTCGGCGTCTCCTTGTCCAAGGATCTAATGACCATAGCTGGAGACGCTCTGAAGACAAACATAACCACATTGGGTCCGCTCGTGCTGCCCATGTCTGAGCAGCTGCTCTTCTTTGCTACATTGGTAGCAAGGATGCTACTGAGGATGAAAATTAAGCCATACATTCCGGATTTTAAGTTGGCATTCGAGCATTTCTGTATTCATGTTGGAGGGAGGTCAGTTCTCGATGAACTGGAGAAGAACTTACAATTGTCTGAGTGGCATATAGAGCCCTCTAGGATGACACTTTACAGATTTGGGAACACATCCAGCAGCTCTCTGTGGTATGAATTAGCTTATATAGAGGCAAAGGGGAGAATGAAGAGGGGTGACAGGACCTGGCAAATTGCATTTGGTTCAGGTTTCAAGTGCAACAGTGCTGTTTGGAAGGCACTGAGGACCATTAATCCGGCGAAGGAGAAAAACCCCTGGATGGAAGAGATCGACCAGTTCCCTGTGGTGGTGCCTAGAGTATCGGGGCTGTGAGTTGACGTTTTCCAGCTTGGTTTTCAGTTGTTTGGGGCATTTTGATCCGGGTAGAGTCGTGACTGTAACATTTTTTTCTTCATGAATTGATTCGGATGATTAGTTTTGGAGGAAAATTCAGTCTGTTTCAGACGATTGGTAGCTTCTACTGCTATTGTACGAGGCCACCTGATTGTTCTCATTAAGAAACTTAATTCGGTTGTTTCTTTTAGAAGGCCAATTTGTTGTAGAACTCTTGTATCCTTGTTGTCTAATTGAGTGTGAACCACCTTGTCTCGGTTGTCAATCCGGAAAGCAGGAAAAGTTCAAGGTTCAACTGCGCCCACACTGGATATTGACTTTTATGTTAATTAAAGGATGAACTTTAATTAACATAGATTGACAAGAAGACCAATCTAATTACTTGTTTACCCCTAGACCTTCAGGTTCTATTGTCCAAATAACGCAAAGTTGGAAGGAATTCACCTGCATCGAGTACCTTTCAAATCTCCATACCACTAAGGAAAGAGAGAGAGTATATATATATATATATATATATATATATATATATATATATATATATATATATATATATATATATATATATATATATATATATATATATATATATATATATATATATATATATATATTGAAATTCACCAAGTACCACTAGTTATTCTTGGTTTTGTATCGTTAAAAAAAAGTATATTTCATCGTTAAAAACTGTAGTCAAGTAAGCAGTTGTTGGCTTGTTGCAAATGCATCTTTTATGAGAGTTTTTAACAACACACAATAAAACAATAAACATCGGACTGGATAGATAGTTGTTTATATATATATATATATATATATATGAATGGTGAATGTGGCCGGAGTCACACATTTACTCAAGAAGGCTATTTGATTTATTTGATAAATTATTGAGAGAAAAATAAAAAAAATAAAATTTTAGGCATAGTTGCACTAACAACAGTTTAGTACGGTATACGACTCAAGACCGCTATTTGATTTATATGATAAATGATTGAGAGAAAAATTAAAAAAATAAAATAAAATGTTAGTCATAGTTGCACTAACAACACTTTTGTAACATGTACCATAATATTTTTATCGACAACATTGACAACATCCGGCAGCTGGCACGTCTATCTTTAATGCCTCCTTCCATGCGCTGGATATTGGCATCGATTGCTCACTGCCAACATTCAGAAGAGACCCATGATGTATAGACACACAGTCAAACTACGTACATGGAACAGTTCCATGCTTCATTTAATAAATTAAAATTTCCTTATGTTCGTACATTGCTTATAACTCACTCTATTAAGCGTTCACCTACCTACTTTAGTTGTGCAATGTATTTTTTAGATTCGGGTTCAAGATTCGAGGTTGAACTGTTTGCCCACTCTGAAGAAAATCATGGCTCCGCCCATGCAGATGTGGACTGGTGTGGTTCCATTTTTATTAAAAATTATGCTCCATGTGAAGCACCTTTGTGTGACCTTTCATCTCAACTTTGCATATTTTCCAATAGTTAGCATACTATTGCATCAAATTGTTTTCGGGTTATATGTTTATGGTTAGTATAAAGAGGCATAACATAGCTGGCCGGTTTTACGGACTTCTAGATCACATGTTGTTGTCGGTTTTACGACTTCAAAATCACATGTTGTCTATCTGATAATTTATTATAGGTGTTATTCATACCATATATGGTAGATTATCACACTATGTTGACATTGGACTTACTTTACACCTGGTGGACCCTAAAAATTTCACTGGTTAACATTTTGCAAGTTCAACTTTGGCCTAGTAAAAATTTAAGTTTGAAATGATTTTGTGTGGAATGACTGGGGCCTGAAGGAGCCAACAAACTAACATCAAGCAAAATTTATTCCACGACCATATTCCACCACATCTTGTGATTTTAGGATTTTATCAAATCAAAATTAAGTGGAATAGGGGTAAAAGTTATTAAAACCCGAAATGCAGGTTGCTTTTTTTTTTTTTATTTGAATGGCTTGCATCTTTAATGCCGTCAATGAAAATGAAACTGGTTTTTGTACTGGGCCCAACTTTTCTTATAGAAGATGCAACTACCTCTAAATTAGGCTGCATGCAAAGCACCTTTAATTGAGTGACCTTTCATCTCAACTTTGCATATTTTTTAATAGTTGGCTTACTATTGCATTAAATTGTTTTCGGGTTATATGCTTATGGTTAGTCTAAAGAGACATAGCATAGCTGGCCGGCTGGCCGGTTTTACGGACTTCAAGATCACATGTTCTATGTCGGTTTTATGGACTTCAAGATCACATGTTGTCTGTCTGGTCATTTATTATAGGTGTTATATGTACCACAGGGGCAGAGCCAGGATTTCATTTAGGGACGGGCCAAAAAATACAACCTTAAATTTGAGTAGGGCCAAAATGAATGTAAATAAAAAAAATACATTGTTCAACTATTTTTTTTTATTTTTTTAATGTAATTTTTTTTTTTCAGCTACTTAGGGGCGGACCCTCCCCTCCCTCCGCCCTTGCATACAGAGTAGATCATCGCACCATGTTGGCATTGGACTTACTCTGCACCTGGTCTTTGGACCCTAAAATTTTCACTTGTTAACATTTTGCAAGTTCAACTTTGGCCATGTAAAAATTTATGTTTCAGTTGATTTTGTCTGAAATGACTGGGGCCTGAAGGAGCCAACAAACTAACATCAAGCAAAATTTATGCCCACGACCGTATTCTACCACATCCTTGTGATTCTAAGATTTTATCAAATCAAAATTACATTTCTTTCCCAAGTTATTATTAAAACCCGAAATTCAAGTTGCTTTTCCTGGATCCGCTTGAGTCTCTAATACTGACAATTGAAATGAAACTGGTTTTTGGACTGGACTCAGCTTTTTCTTATACAACATGCAACTGTCTCTGAAGTTATAAATATAATTTTCCTTTCAAAATATTTGCCGTGACTAAGTATGAAGATTAATATAAGTTGATATATATATATATATCAATATAATTACAAAATAAAAAAAAAAATCAGGTTCAGGCCCAGTGCACTCCCATCCTTAATCAGTAGTCATAAAATTATATTGTTTTCTTAACCCAAGCTTGCCAATGTCAGGTTTGGATTGATGACAAAGGGGAAGGGATTGATTCGAGCCGCACTGCATAAGCATTTTTTGGAAAAATTGTCACATGCAAATATGCACTTAACCTCATGAAAAAAATATTTTTGGACCCTGTTTGATCTCATTTTCAGTAAATAGCCAACATTTTAGCAATTCTTTTTTAATATGATCTGGAATGGTGCAACATCGGTTTTGCTCAACGATCGATAATCGATATGGTGTATATATCATTATGTATCAGCCTGTATTGCTCTGTTTTTCCATTCTTTTCAATTTAAAGAACAATTTAAACGAATTTATGAAACAAAAATTAAAAACTTATTGTATGTAAGAAAAAAAAAACTACATATGAGAGCCCTCTACAGTTTGGGCCTTGGCCTCCCTTTATATTTTAAAAGGTACAAAAGTTTATATGTAAATTTCAAAAACTAATTTAACTTATATAAAAAAAAAATAGACCCTGTTGAAACTTTCAAACCTTTGTTGAGTCCTGCGACAAAAATAATTCTAACTCTACCCTTGCTCACAAGCAAAAATTTCTAGCTTCACCACATGCCGGGTTATGTACTTCCTTAGTGTTTACCATCCTCAATGAAACATGAAACAACTTAGAAGGTCAAGCCAGGTACCTAACGGGTACCAACTTGGGCCTGAGCACGGAAAAACAGGCTTGGGTCAGACCGATAATAAATATTTTTATTAAAAATATACATTTTATTATTAAAAATATATTTTATAATCAAACTAAAAAAACCGGACTGGGTTGGGTATCGAAATCGGGCATGGGCTCAGGTTTCGGGCCCCCGGATGCCCCAGGTCTAGTCAAGGTGGCCTGTATGTTTTAGTAAAACAACTAAAAGTTAAAAGTTGTGTTTGGTATGAAAAAGGGAAATTGTATTAAAAAAAAATATGCATCCTTATTTATAAAAATGTTGTATTGAATCTATCCGGCCAATTTCTATACCATGTTGTGACTCATATTAGAGTGTTTTAATAAGGTAATCCACCCCCTCAAATCACACATCCGCTTGTGTAGGACTCCAGATTTGATTGTTGAACTTGGCTTTGATTTCATTTGCAATATAATCAGTCTCACTTTTCCACCCCTTAGCAATTCCAGTTCATGCTTTAAATAAAAAAATTAAATTAAATGAGGAAACGAATAATATAGCCAACCTCCCTATAGAGCAATAAATATTTCTAAAATCTTGAACACATTTTGAGTTTCTCATGGGAATGGGAATCGATACGGAAATTCCTTCCTTGCAGCCTTCACTTGTTTCCAAAGCTTCTTGTTCTTAATCTTTCGATAGGCCTGGGAACCGGGTCGGTCTGCCGCCGGATACCCGGTACCAGCTCCGGCCCGGTAATAATCGGGTCGGGCCCGGACTTCACAGTTCACACTTCGTTAGTTGGGGGCCCGATATGCCCGACGAATGTTAGGGTTTCCGCCGGATTCTCTCACGCTCTCTCGCCTGTCTTCCTCTGTTCAACTCATCGCCCGGCCACCTGGACTGCCGCCGGCCACTCGGACTGCCGCCGGCCACTCGCATCGCCGGTGACGGTAAAATCTCCCTCTCTACCTCTCTTGTTTCTTTCTGTCCTCTCGCTGACTCTCACCTTCGATTTCTCGTGCTGTCGTTTTCTCCTTGCCGGACAAGTGCAGCCCCAACGTCCCAGAGGCCACCAGCATCTGTCACAGCGCATCTCTGAGGCTACTCTTTCTTTCCCTCGTTCTTTATACGTTTTCTTCTCCATCGACTCCTCGGCAGCAGCTGCAACCCAAACCCTTTCTCCCGACGGCCACTCGCACCGCCGGTGACAGGTCAAATCTCCCTCTCTACCTCTCTCATTTCTTTCTGTCCTCTCTCTGACTCTCACCTTCGATTTCTCGTGCCGTCGTTTTCTCCTTGCCGGACAAGTGCAGCCCCAACGTCCCAGAGGCCACCAGCATCTGTCACAGC
>JAANDH010001026.1:42341-97683 GCA_011799765.1 Nymphaea thermarum
AAGTGCAGCCCCAACGTCCCAGAGGCCACCAGCATCTGTCACAGCGCATCTCTGAGGTTGCTCTTTCTTTCCCTCGTTCTTTATACGTTTTCTTCTCCATCGACTCCTCGGCAGCAGCTGCAACCCAAACCCTTTCTCCCGACGGCCACTCGCACCGCCGGTGACAGGTAAAATCTCACTCTCTACCTCTCTTGTTTCTTTCTGTCCTCTCGCTGACTCTCACCCTCGATTTCTCGTGCTGTCGTTTTCTTCTTTCCGGACAAGTGAAGCCCCAACGTCCCAGAGGCCACCAGCATCTTTCACAGCCCATCTCTGAGGCTACTCTTTCTTCCCCTCGTTCTTTATACGTTTTCTTCTCCATCGACTCCTCGGCAGCAGCTGCAACCCAAACCCTTTCTCCCGACGGCCACTCGCACCGCCGGTGACAGGTAAAATCTCACTCTCTACCTCTCTTGTTTCTTTCTGTCCTCTCGCTGACTCTCACCCTCGATTTCTCGTGCTGTCGTTTTCTTCTTGCCGGACAAGTGCAGCCCCAACGTCCCAGAGGCCACCAGCATCTGTCACCGCGCATCTCTGAGGTTACTCTTTCTTTCTCTTGTTCTATCTTCGTTTTCTTCTCTATCAACTCATCTCCGAGTTTACTCCTATCACTCTCTAATATGATGGTTGGTGAAACAGAAAACAAGGAAAAGAACATTTAGAAGGCCATGTTACTGGAATGTTTAATAAAAATCAGCCTAACTCATTACCGTAAGTAAAGCTTCAGTATGCCCAAATTTAACATGAAAATAACGAAGAATGGGTCAAAACAAAAGACTCCCTCTGATGGCCTTTTATTTATTTATTTATGTCTGTTTTAGAGCCTTTTGTGCCACGTGTCAACTTATAAAGTTTGGGTTACTATTGAAAAGCCAATTGTTGACTGAAGTTGCTGCTGGTTTGAGGTTATCATGTATCAACTGTCAAGTATATCGTGACTCTGATTGAGAAACATGTGATTTATTCCAAAATTCTGGAAAGCCTTTATGCATTTCATTAGTTTCTGTCTCCCAGATTAATTGGTGGCCTTTCCACTGCCGTGTACCTTCTTTTTGCAATTTTTTTTGGTTCTAAGAGATGTAATGAGCTCTATTGTTTAGCAAGTCTCGGTAATGAAGTTGCTCATATATATATATTGTGAGAGGGATAGAAAAAAAGAGAGAAAACAAGTAGCTACCAGACCCACATAAACCATACTTGATGGGCTGAGCAGCTAATTCCAATGATGTTAGATGGTTGAGATTAAATTGTAAACATAGCTAAATTGTTATTCAGGTACCCAAAATATCTTTGAAAGGGGGAGTGAGAGAGACCGATAAAGAAATGTGTTTCCTTAAATGAAATCTTTGTCTCATTTGATAGGTATAAGGAACAATTGACATTATACATACAATAATTAAAATATCTGAAACATAGCAAAATAATCATAAAATTCAATACTGTTAAGTGGGCTTGTTTTCCTTAGTTTGGTTTTTAAAGTTTGTTGTAATTTGTAAATCATTGTCATGATCATCAAATTTATTGGTCACTTTTGGTTTTCTTGTTAGGTCATCTGCTTTGCGTAGGAGGGATGTCTTCTGGTTCAGATGATTACAGTGATTTTAGTGAGGGGGAAATCGAAGAACGAGCAGAGAAGCTATATAAGGAATTGAGGGAGAAGAATGTCTTCACCGGGAGCTCTGATGGCTTCCTTAGGTGCCCCTACTGCCTTGGGAGGAAGAAACAAGATTACAGATACAAGGATCTTCTTCAACATGCAACAGGAGTTGGAAACTCGAACAAGAGATTGAAGGAAACCGCGAAGCATCGAGCATTGGCGAAGTTCTTGCAGTTGGATTTCGTAGAGAAGCCTGCACCATCCGTCACACCTTCATTTCCAAGATCTGCTTCATCATCCAAACGGTTCAAAAAGGATGCTCAGGAGGAGCGTTTCGTTTGGCCTTGGATGGGAATTGTTGTGAATATCCAGGCCAGGGGGAAGGATGGGAAACACTTTGCGACTGCATCCAAATTGAAAGAGGAGTTTGCTCGGTTCAATCCCATAAGAGCTTATCCGTTGTGGGATTATAAGGGCTTCCGGGGGACGGCCATTTTAGAATTTAACAAGGAGTGGAGTGGGTATCACAGTGCGAATTCATTTGAGCGCTCTTTTCAGGTGGATCATCACGGGAGAAAAGAATGGGTAGAATTCCGAGGGCATGGATCAAGCATGTATGGGTGGATGGCCCGTGAAGATGACTACAACAGTGCTGATAGGTGTATAAGGGAGCATCTACAGAAGCATGGTGATCTCAGAACTGTTACTGAGCTTGAAGATGAGGAGAAACGGAAGAAAAATATCCTTGTAGATGGGCTTAAAGAACAAATAGATTTAAAGAACAAGGATTTGGAATCATCTGGGATGCAGTTGAAGGAGGTTACGTATGTACTGGAGCAGACTAAGGCTTCTCTCGAAGAAAAGGAAAGCAATATGGCCATGTTAATGGACCAATATAATGAAGGTGATTCCATATGTCGACCTTTTTATTTTCCTTTAATCTGCATGAGTTTTTCTTATTTTTTCTTTTTCACTTACATGGAGGTTGATGCACTACTGCACTTTCTGTGATACTTGGAATACTAGTGGTGTTGGGCTCTTTATCTTGTATATGTTTGCTTTTCTTTTGCCTCTGTATGCTCCATTATATGCTAGGTCGCATGGGTTTGGGTACGGTTCTAGAAAATGTGCGAATTGGGATATATAGCATAAAGATTTTCGCATCTTGTGAAAAAGAGAGTTTGATGCATTTTGAATTAAGTTATATATATATATATATATATATATATATATATATATATATATATATATATATGTATATATGTGTGTGTGTGTGTGTCCATACATACATATATATATATATATATATGTGTGTGTGTGTGTGTGTGTGTGTGTCCGTACATAGATACAAAATCCCGCAAAAAATTCATGCATTTTGTTGAAAAAAAGGATTTAATGTGATCTGGATCGGGTCTGACCCAGACCCGACCCAAAACATGTCCTAGGGACGAATTTGCCATGTCCATGTTAGATTCTATCCTTGTGACACATGTGAGGTAGTCAATTTTTTATGAATGTGTTGCTATAGTGAAAAACTCTTTGGTTGATCACTCTCAAATCTGTTCAAATTTATTATTGATTTAGCTCCATCTGGTTAGAATAACCGTGAGAAAGATTCAAATGACCAATATAGGTTTGAACTTTGAACTGCTCTAAAAAATTCTATGCACATATATGCATTTCGATTGGATGACATTTGATTGCAATCATGCATGGACAACCTCTTTCATCCATTGGTATTCATTTGGTTTTAAACTTTTAAGGCTTGAACTTTGTATATTGTAGTTGAACTTTGATCTTTCTGTGGAAGAATGTGACTCACCCTTTTCTATGAACATCAACTGAGGATGGTAGTGTGTGACTGCTGTTAATGGTGCTGGTGCCTGTTAGAACTCTTTAGATGTGAATAGTTCCAAGGCTTGAAGACAGCCCATATAGATATAATAATGTTAGAAAAGTATAATTTAGTCTGCATAGAGGTTAATCACCCTTAGTCCCAGCAGAGGATTATGCACATGTGCCTGTATGGTGGTACATATGCAAGTAGCATGTGAGTTCTTTGTTTTATGAAATTCTGTTTTTGCTGTTTTTTCTCTGGTCTTTTGGAACTCATACCGCCTCACATGATTAAACTACAAAAAATTTCTATTATCACATGTGAGAGGATTATTAGAAGTTTTTTGATGCCTGTTTGTTGTATGTGTTGAGGAAACTGAGTGTGTTGTAGCACGAACAACAAAGTAATGCCTGTTGATATAGAATAATCATTTTCATGGTGAATATTTTTCATATAGGAAGTATGTTTAAATTGCTCACATTTTAAGTGAAGACTGCTAGTTCTTGATATGTGGTTTAATAGAAATATTCTGAAGCTTTAATTTTGAGAGTTCTATTAGTCTTCCTATTTATACTTGTCTCTGAAGTATTTCTAAAGTTCTTGTGCTTTTTTCCTCATCTTGTCAGAAATGAGGAATTTACAAATAAGGCAGCATGCTTTTTGGATGGGAGTTCTTGAGGAGTGTGAGACACGTCGATTAGAATTAGAAAAGGAAAAGAAAGAACTAGCAAGTCGCCAAAATGAGTTGCTGCAACAGGAAGCACAAAATGATTATGAGAAAAAAAAATTTGAAGATGAAAAGAAACAGGTTTGTGTTTTGTCAGTTGTGTATTTTCCCTCACTCGTAGTATCAGTATTCTATGGTTTGTATGCATCTTTTGCATGCTTGTGCTTGTCTGGTTCAATGTGGCATGGTTCCACTTGCGAACGAGCAGTTGGTTTGTAGTTCATACCATTGGCATCATAAGGCCTTTGAAGTTTTGCCTGATTTAATGTGGTGCTTAGATTTTTTCTCTGTAAGTTTGCAAAGTTGTCCAATGAACTTTGTCTGGACTCTGGAGCCACTGATGAAAAATTGTTATTCTTTGCCCATGTTCATTTTTTATTAGTTTCCAGTTTGTAAAAATCATTTGCTAGAGTTTCCTGTTGTGGGCATTCAGTGAGGTTTCTTTTTTCAGTTGTTATTCAAGCAACAAGCAATAAAATAGCACATTTTGTAGTATCCATATGTATGACATCACAGACTGGCAATCTAATGGCACAGGATTCTTTTAAGTCCATCAGATAGGTGCCAAATTTAAGTGTAATTCCTGTTTCTGTGACAGGAATTTAAACATCTGTTGAAAAGGTAAAAAACAGTTATCGAGGAGTTACTCTATACAAATGAAGACTAGAAAGAAGATATGACCAATATAAATACATTATAGATTCATTTATATTATTAAAAACTGACCCTTTAGTGAAAATCTATGTTCAGAATCTCATATTTTATAATGTGATCTCTAACATCCTCCACAGCTCTGACATACCTTTTTGTTTCTTTCAATCCACTGTGAGGAAATCCAGACCCTTTTTTGTCTTTACCTTTTCTAAGCCAGGAGGCCTTTTAGTTTGTGAAGTCATAACCATTAGGTCTAGTCTCCATTTAGACACATCATTGGTACTTGTGTAATGGATGCACAATTATTCTTCTGCCATTAGGCTGACAGGGCAGCAGCTGCACACAATATTCACACCTTTCGAGGTACTGTTGGGTTCCACACCAAGTTCAGTGTTAAGATTTCGCCAGGGATCTCAAGCATTTTCTGGAGAGAAAAGGGGAGAAAAAGGGGCCTCAAGCTACAAAAGTACTTTCTTCCTTCTGTCCTCCTCTCCCTCCCTCCTTCCTTCCTTGCCTTCCCTTCCTTCCTTCAAGAGGATTATGCTCTTCCTACATAGTTTTATGTGGCTTGACAAATAAAACTTTGCCTTATGACAGCTGGGAAATGCCATAAGGTTTGTAATTATAATGTCTATCAATCATAACCATAGTTAGACTTGCAACATAACATAAAAAATCATAATATTTTTTTTTCTAACGGATCAAAATATCTTGAAAAAATGCTGAAAATCGTTGAGAAAATTACAGAAAATATAAGAAAAAGTTACCTATAGGAAGACATGAATTGCCTGAGTATAAGTTACATAAGAATGTAACAGGTGACAAACATGAAACACCAATTTAACAAGCCTTGTGTAGTAACCATAAAGTCCCATGCGAAGAAAATTCCTAATAGCAAGGCCTTTTTATTGCTCAAAGTAAGAGCGAATATATAGTTGCTGTAAACGACCTGATGTCTTCACTAGGCTCTTCTATTTTGCTAGTTTTTTCTATTCCACTATGTTCTCTCTCTCCACTAGTTCCTATTGATGCGATGGTCATATAGCTGATGTTGGTGAAACATCTTCATTTAAGAATCAGAGGCAATCAGGTTTCCTAGTGTATTTTTGGAGATGGAAACAATGATTGGTGGGGTTGCCAATTGGAATCCATTTTCTTCTCTGCATGAATTCTTATATGAATCATATACAAAAATCAGGTGGCTTTTTCATTTAAATGCACGGGGCATAACATAAGTTGTTGTAATGTTGCTAATGAAATGTAACTTGAACATATGAAGTTCCATCCTGTGGTTGCTGATTGCAAATAAAAGCATATTGCAGTCCTTCTAAAATTTAAACATGTCTGTCTGATGGTCTTCATGTGTAGGGTCATCAGATCTTGTGGCAAATCTAGCCATTATTAAATCTAATAAGTGAAAGATTTACAAGACGAAAAACGTTTGATGGTCATTTAACCAGTGTTTCCTCAGGTTGAAAGGACTACAGTAACAGTCAAACATTTGTACTTTGGTCCTTAGATGCTGAAAAATGCGAAAAACCTGGGTCTTTAACAAAAATAGGTCTCTCATGTACAAAATTGACTTTTAAAAACAGTGTCTTTATCCTCAAATGCACAAATGAACTCCAACATGTGTTGAAATCAAGTATGAGGTGCCTGTAAAGGTCAAAATAAGAAAGGGGGGTTTGTTTCCCTTCTCGCCACTTTTGCATGATTCAAAACATGTTGCACCATATCTTATGAGGTTTTACACCCACAGTGCACTCTTGAAACTAGTTTCAGGGGTGTAACATATTGGTTTTCACAGTAGGTCACATTCCATAACAAATTGTAAAATATAGCACACTACCTACAAATCTACAATGCTGCTGCATGTATACATGGTTATTTATCATCTTGCACATTGCTTCCACCATGTTGATCCTTATGGCTTGAGTTTGATCATTGTTTCTGCATAAATCTGAAAATTTCCAAGTTGAATCCTTGACGCTTGGTAGTGCTCATTATTGTCATCATATATCACAAACTTTCACATTTTGAACTTTGGACAACATTTTTGTTACATGTGACTTACGAGAGTAGCATTGCACATAAATATTGATTTAAATATGAGTAATCAATTCAGTTTTCATGTAGGATGCCACTAAATGTACCTTTATCTAGAACTTCTAACGTTAACCAACAGTACCAGATGTGCCTAGAGCTTCTGTCCATCAATTGATTCATAATCCTGGATGATGCATCATTTACGAGTTTGACCTACTTAGACATCAGCATTTTGGTTGATGCTTCTATTATGCTAGAGTCCATTATAATTTTGGTGTTCATGTAAGGGAAAAACTCCAGTGTCCATTATGTTGCCTCCATCACTTCACAAACTGGGAGTTTTATGTCGGAAATGACTTTGAAGAAAGGCTTTCGTTGATGATACATGGTTGATACTTCTTGCTTATTTTTAGAATATGAATCCAAGTACATCTACTACTATGATCTATCGATATAGCATGAAAATTGTAATTAGCAGAAGTCATGGATTTGAATTTCATTACTTACAAAACAGTATTTTTGACATGCTGTATTATTAATTTTCTGTCTTCACTTGCATAAACTCTTTTATAATCCCAATTGCCTCCTGTATGAACTGTTTTATAGGCTGTTGTCACTTGTGAGGATCAAATTGTTGTAAGTTCTTCTTTCAGCATTTCACAATGTCTAGTGATGCGTAGCTTTTTTTTAATGGGTATCTGAATTTCATGTTCTTTTTGACCTGTCCTTTTCTTGGTACTGTATATGTGCATAATGGATGAGGTGTCTTCTAAAATGTGTACATATTAGCTTACTATGTTAAATTTCTATATTTCTAGTATGCTGCCAGAGATGCTGATCTTCAAGCTGCCAGTATGGAGCAGAAGAAGACTGATGAAAATTTAATGAAGCTGCTGGAGGATCATAAGGTATATGAAAGCTTCTCTCTATTGAAAATTTTCTATGCGTAGTTTAATTTAACAAAATTTATTGCTCTTCATACAAAAATTTGAGTATGGGCTAAACAATGCTTATTAAATGTGCAGAGACAAAAAGAGGAAGCACACAGGGCAGTTCTTGATATGCAAAAGAAACTGGAGGGCCAACAGAAGTTGCAGGTAGAGATAGAGAAGTTGAAAGGACAAATACTAATGACGGGGCATATGGAAGGTGGTGATGATAGCGACAAAATGGAGTCCATGAAGGCCCTGTTAGAAGAAAAAGAAGCTGAGTTGGATGATTTGGGTCAATTGAATACCACCCTCTTAACCAAAGAGCGGATTGCAAATGATGAATTACAAGAGGCCAGAAAAGAAATAATAGCTGTATGGATCGCTCTGCTTTTCTTTTGCATTACTGTTATTATGCTTAGATATTTTGATACATTGCTATTTCTTTTCATTATCCTGTATTATCCTATGCTCTACAAGTTTGAGTTGGTACTGCTTTTATTTATAGATTTATAGTTCATTTTCTGGTTGGTTTTGTGTAAGCTACACATTGTCTGAAACTTTTGTTGGATCATCTCTTAACTCAAAGTTGCTCATATTGTAGGGTTTTGATGAGTTATTTAGCAATCGTGCTCATATTGGAGTTAAACGAATGGGTGAGCTTGATTTGAAGGCCTTCAAAGAGGAATGCAAGAAAAAGTATCCCAAGGATTATGAAAGCAAAGCAATGGAAATGGCCTCTTCATGGGATGCTTCATTGCGAGATCCAAATTGGTTCCCCTTCAAAGTGGTCCAAGAGGGAGACAACTGTAAGGTATGGAGTTTGGAGATTGTTCTTGTTGCCCTATTTTGAATTTTTATGTTTGTAATTAGGACTTCAAATTTATAAAAGGTTTATTCTTTTCTTGAAATATTATAAAAGTGGTAGTGGTAGATGCGAAAAGTTTTTTTTTTCTTTTTTCAGTAATATTTTGACCATTCATTTTTTAAATATAATTAAAACTTCTCCTGAGGGTAAGCAAAAGTTTTATTTATGTGGCATTTTTGGTTATTTTGTCAAACTATAGATTTCCATCACTTTAGTTCACCAGTATGCTGTTCATACTTCATAAATGATGAAAAAGTTCTTACCTTATAAATGACTCAAAACCTATATTTGCAAGTATCTTTATAAGAATAACACATGCATATGCATATCATTTAGAAAAGCTATGGACTAATGCCCAATTTATGTTTACTTTGTCATTTTAGTTTCATAGACCGGCTCTGCCTACTATCTCTATTTCTATCATTATTGAATATGCATACAATAATGAATGATAGACATGGAAGTGGATTTTCATGTTTTGAGATCTTTGGATCAGGTTTGCAATAATTTGCTCCATCTTTTATAAGGTATAATGAAACTATGAAGTCCAAATTGTCATTCATTTTAATAGTTTTGCATGTAGCACCTTGTAAACCATCAATCAGGCTGTTTTAATGACTCATAAATCTTTTATATTTACTTAGTGCACATATTTCATGAACCATGAATGTGAATAAGTTGTGAAGATGCTTGTGAGTTATAAAGTATCAAAATTATTTGGTTAAATTTTTCTTGTATATAGGGATTGATACGACAATGTTTTTAAAATTGTGCAAGTTTAGTTGTAATATTTTCTTGGTCGTGGGGCATGTTTTGGTCTGATGTCCTTATGAAATTTGTCAAAAACTAGTCGTATCCACATCACAGCCATTGCATTGTCATAATGGTAAAATTTTTGAGTTATTATTCAGCTTAGCACTATTTTGTTTCTTACCTTCTCTCTCTCTCTTCTTCCTCTCTTTTCTCATGTCCTGTGGTTTTGGTCTCAACTGTTCATTGGGAATCTGCAATGTTATTTTAGTCTCTCTGTCTTTGTTTCCCCCTTTCTGTCTTACACATGCACACACATCTTGGGTTTCCTAAGAAAGTGTTTGGTGGTGGGAAGATGAAGGAACAACAAAGATCATCACTATTAACCTAGTAAAGTAGTTTTATTTTTTATTCTGCACCTGATAATTTTCTAATCTGTGTATTATACTTACATTAATCTCAAGGGAAAAGTCATTAAAAAAATTACAGAGCCAAAAATAGTAAAAATATCATGGAATTTCTCTAACTGATATACTTCAGTGAGTGAGATTTCCTATTGGTTGTGAATTACGATTGGTACAAATACTATGCTACATTGAATATGTTGTAAGTTGTAACTGAATGGTTTATGGTGTTGGATAGTGAACAATCATGGCATTTCTTTTTTTTTTTTGGGTTGGGGGGTCGGTGTGGCAGTGGTGGTGGCCAGCAGTAGTGATGGCACTAGTGGCAGAAACTGACATGGTGGTGGGTGAAGGTAGTTAATGGGATGGTGGTTCTGGGTGAAGCTAGTTGATGGGATGGTGGTGCTGGTGGCAGCGGTACTTGTAGTAATGGTGTCTGAGAGTTTGATGGTAATGGTGGAGATGATGGTGGCAGCAGTGTTGGTACTGGCCAAACAGTGTTTGTGGGGTGGTAGTGATCATAGTTATGGTGGTAACATCATGGTGTGGCTGGTGGCATTAAATGCCAGTAACATTGATTGTGATGATTTGTTGTAAACTTGTGATATGATACGGTGGAGTAATTAAGAAATAAGAGTGAAAAACATGTTTCTATTTGTTTGTGAAAATAGCGAATTTTCTACTTAAATTGATTGAAACTTGAAATTCTTTGATAATGAAGATAGAATCATCCAAAGCAGAGAAAAAATGTCTATAAACAACTGGAACTGTGCTATTTGTTGAAATGGGGCTTTCTTGTTCTTTATTTTGCTTTCGAAAGATTCAGTTGCATGTAATTAGCTTCTGCTGTTCTGCAACATGGACACCTCTTTTTTTTTTTTTTTTCTACGCCCAACTGAAGCAATGAGTTTCTGATGATGAAATTGTTGCTGACAGGAAATCATAAATGAAGATGACGAAAGGTTAAAAGAGCTGAAAGCCGAATGTGGTGAAGGCATATATGAAGCCGTGGTGACTGCCCTTAAGGAGCTTAATGAATACAATGCAAGTGGAAGGTATCCTGTTAAAGAACTTTGGAACTTCAAAGCTGGGAGAAAAGCCAGGTTGAAGGAGGCCGCCCAGCACCTCATCAAGTCATGCAAGTTGCATAAGCGCAAGAGAGTTTAAGTAACTTGCTTATTTGTATATATCAGGAACCGAAAACATTTTGCCCTTTTCTGGGGAAGTTCTCACATTTTTGCTCGGATCAAATCTGAACGTCAAACTGAAAATGGAAATAGTAGTGGGTCATTGACTTCAGCATTGACATTGTGAATTCAAACTTTATGAAATCTCAATCATGGAGCAGTTTTGGTGGCTCTTATGATGTATACATTTTGCCCTTTCTTGATATTGTTCACATGTACAGCTGATTTTTCTTCTTCTCATTATAATAACGCCAGTTTATGACGATGACGCTTGACAGACCCAAGTTAATCACGATTCACAGGCAAAAGTTTGCACAAATGGGTGAATTGCTTTGGAGAGGCTGACGGGAGATGCGAGGTTGGTTAGTTGTTCTTTATGTATGTCATTTATCTTGTTGTGCTTTCTGATAGCAATCTCTGGTTCCGGTATTTGGTAACTGGGTATGGTGACTTGTCTTTAGTTGGCCCCATGTGTGACCTCCCTTGTATCGTTTGTGTTTGTGTGTGTGTGTGTGTGTATATATATATATATATAATTATAATATTCAGCAATAAACGCAAAGAATATCCTTCCAGCACTTTATTGGCAATGGCACCCAGTAATGGTAGGTTGCATGATCAGAATCTGTGCAAGACTGCTTCAATGTTTTTTATTTCAAAAGAACCTTCTGCCATGCGCAGATATGTGTTGCTTCCAAGCCATCTTGTTATAAATCTGTCACCTAGGTGACAGCCTAGGCAGGAAGCTACAATGCTAACCAACCCCGGACCTAAGGTTTTGAGCTCCATTGTCATCAAGAATGGCCGTAGTGCACCATTCATTATATAGATATCTTTCACAGGCCTCTAACCCAACCAGTTATGTTCCTTGAAGGTAATAACCCAACCAGTTATGTTCCTTGAAGGTAATAAAAAAAGAAAGAAAAGAAAGTTCCCGATACATGATTTTTTTTTCTTGTTCTCTAATATTCTTTGGTTTCCTTTTCATTTGATACTTAAAAAAGAATGATGAAAAGAAATGAAAGAAAAATAAAAGGAAAAAAAAAAACAAACTCCAGATAAACGAATTCATATTTTGATTTGGTCTAATGAAAGATCTTCCATGCATCTAATATTTACCTGGATTAATGTCTGTTAACCCGGACAAGCAATGCTTTGGAGCGGACAATTGAACTAAGCAGCCTTGATTTTCATTGATTTAAGAATCACAAATTGCCACTGCAGTAAAAGTTTTTATTGGAATAAAATTAAGTGATCTTTTTGTGCCAAGAGTGTGATCGGTTTTGGGCTGACCCAAGTTGGTGTACGGTTACATATTAAAAATTTAATGGATCAAATCAAATGTGTCCTAGTTTTCTTTATGTTGCACAAAGGATGTAGTGGAAGTAATGGTTCATCAAAAGCACAAGGGATGTTTAGTGGAAGTCATGGTTCATCAAACTAAAGATTTTTTTGGCTAAATTTAAGATCCATAATGAAATTCTCCTAAAAGAGTCTGATCTAAGATTAGAGGGGGAAGGTCTGACCTTCAATTCAAGGATCCCAAGTCTCAGACAACACATCGGAATAGACCGTGGGCAATCGTTTCCATTTGCTTTTCATTTCCGTCTACCTTTGCTCTTTCGTTTTTCCTCGCTCAATGTTTGACATGATGCATCATTTAACTCACTTTACTTGCTTGCGGGTCGTTTCTTCGTTCACCCGTTGTTATCTTTCGTATGCGTTTCCTTTTCATTGCCCACCACTTCTCATTTTTTGTCTTCAATAAATTGCATTCACTGATGTAGTTGGATGGGATCAGTCGTCTGATCCTTTTTTTTATTCTCAACAATAAAAAAACCTACTCTTCAGATTGAAGAGGGATCCCTTTCCCTCCCCCTGCAGCCAAACAAATTTTCTTCATCTTCCTACTTTCTAATTACTCAACCAAGGGAGAGATTGCTCAATCCCTCCCTTTCCCTCTAACCAAACAACCAAACAGAGCGAGATTTTAGTGGGGGAGCCTTCTTCTTCGTTGTCATCATGATGAGGCCTACTCTTTACGGTGTCTTCGCTGATTGCACGATGTCTTACCCGCGTTCTCCCGTACTAGCCTCTCACCATCTCTCCTCTCCGCTCCTTCTCTGTGTGCGTGTGGAACCTGTGGATGACTTCGTTCGTAACTGCAGTTTCGAGGTTGAGGCCGATGGTGAGACGGAGAAGCCTAGGGTTTTCCAGGGGAGGGCCGAACGGGAGAGGTGGGGACTTTGGTTTCCGGCAGGGGGAGAGGGTTGGCTTTGCATATTGAGGGAGAGGTGGATCTTCTAATGGCGCTCCAAGGATGCAATTCCGGCCGACACCGCCTCGTAGAACTGATGATTACCGTCACTGGGAGTACGCTGCAACCCTGCCGCCGAGCAATTCTGGTACCCTTTTATATATCTCCACTTGAGTGCAAATTATCCGTAAATTGGACGACAAATCGTTTTCTTGTATTGCTAGGAAAGCTTAGCTTTTGCTTTGGGCCTTACTTCTCTCTTATTGTGGTCTTGCATGCTTGAATGCATTCATTTCCCCTAATTCTGTGAATGTTGTCGAGAGGTTCAAATCATACTTCTTCCGAAAAGTGTCTTGTTCTTAAAGATGTGGCCAAGTTCCAACGGTAGATGCGAGGAATTCATAGCCACGGAAAGTAATCCGAGGGCATTTCTAATAAAAAAAACATGGATTGTCCTTACTTATTGTGCTTAGGGGGGATGACAGCTAATACTTTTTGCAAGAGCAAGTTTGTATGGTCGTGCTTCGTCTGGAAACTGGGATATATCCTTCATGTCATTTGTATCTTTATACTTTATAGAGGGGCTTGTGCCGTTGCCATTCATTTTAACGACGGAAGTAAAGCAAGTAAAGGAAAATAACTATTTGATTTCTGAAGGTTCAATGTAATGAGGCCCGAGTCTGGTTCAATAAACCAAGCGGAGGACCTTGGATTTGGATCCATCTGAAAGGGAATTGGATCTTCCTGGATCCAACTATATATACTTGGATTCTGGATGCAAACTAAGGTCCATGCTGGAACTAACTTCCGGCTCTGGTTATGCCGATCATGCGTTGCAATTAGGTTGTTCTTGCCACTTTGTCACCCTCTAGGAGTCTATGAGGAGGCATTCTGTCCCATTGAGGTTCTGGATCAGTCAATGTTGTATCCGCTGGAGCTTTATACCCTGCACTGGAATTCATGAGACACTCTGTTGACTCCTCTCAAATACCAGTTATTGGATGTCTCTTCATCTATGTGATGAACATAATGTCATGTAGGTCGGTATAGATCATCAGCTGAATTTCTTGCCTGTTGTTTTTTTCATATATGCAGTTACTTGCTCAAGAATTTGTAGGCTAGACTATGTCCTGCATTGACATCTTCATGCCTTTGGCATGTTTATAAACAAAATCACTCTTTTATGGAGTGAATATTGTACTTCCATTCGTTTCCTTTCTTCTGCTTTTGTTTTCTAAGCAATTTTTGAGGAACTTGAACAAGATATAGCTACAGACAATCGGTTGGTTGTTTATTTTTATCGCTTCAGTTTTCCTTCTGAATGAATATTTTTTTAAGATTGGGAAACTTCTTTGTCATAGCTTGCTGTTGAAAACTTGAAAAGGCGTAAGAGTGTTTATGTTTTCCTGGTGTCTAACATTTTTTCTTCCATACCCAGATGTATTATTTTTTTTCCTGGTTTGAGTTTGCACTAATGATTTGATGCTTCACTATTAAGGGTATCTCTGTGAACTGCATCGTGTATTTTTTGTCAAGTCTTCTTGATTGAATTAACTTATCCGATTTACAGAACAATTCGTTGTTGTTTCATACAATATCCTTGCTGATTATCTCGCTAGGGATCATCAGATGAAGCTTTATGATCACATACCACCGCATATGTTGGATTGGGAATGGCGTAAGAGCAGAATCCTCATGGAGCTTGGGCTCTGGGGTCCTGAACTCCTGATATCATGTGTCCTCAGTTTTTTTTTTTTCTTTATTCCGTCTGGTCCGTGTCTTGTATGTATTTTGGAATTGTTGGATTTCCTATAGCTACTTTTCCTTTATTGGACAAATTATTGAAAGTATAGGATTCTAGTTTTATTTGGGCTTGCACGTTTCTTTTTGGACCATAATGACTTGGATTTTCAAGTATTCACATAACAAGGAGAGTAAATCATTTTCGACCATTACAGTTGTGGTAGCTAAACTTCAGTATTCCAGATCAAGTTCATTTTCTTTCTTATTGGCTTTCAAGTTCCTCAGGCCCTTTCAAGTTCCTGGTTTATATAGCACTTAAATGCACAATATCAGCACAATATTAGTATATATATGTTCCCATGTTATGTATGGGGCAACACGACCTGTGACTTTACTTACCTCTTAAAATAAATATATTCGAGACAGGAGTCTGGCTGAGCAAAGTTTTGCTTATTGAAAAATAAGGGATAAAAACAAATACTATTGTCGCTTCATGTTAGCAGTCTTGGCCACAAATTTTAAAGGGGTAAAATGTCACTGTTATTATCATGTTAATTTGAATAACCCCATCATAGTTTTAAATAGATTTTTTAATACATTTTTGTTGTGTCCCCATTGATAACTAGTGAAGTTTTTTCAAGTATGCTTGTAGACGTGGCCACTGGCCTTGTTGCATTTGTCACTACGTAAGCCCATCAAACCCATGGAAATGATTCTCTCATATGCACTAAATGATTCTCTGATATCCAAGTCTGGAAATGTTATTTTATCCACAAGAAGCGAGAAGAAAAAAGTGCTTGAAAATGAACGAAGTGGGATGGATCAAGCAAATGTAGACGAAAGGTGAGTTTCTTTTAGATGTTTCTTCATTGGAAACTGAAATAGCTTAGATTTCTGAATTATTTGACATTCCTGTATTTGGTTATACAAATGAATCAAACATATGGTATTACTGATTTGTTCAGTCGGATCTGGTAAAGATGCCTTGAGCTTAATTACTAATCCATATGCAGTTTCGTAGTTGAATATGAACCCGTTCTTGATATAAAGATCTGACCGAATTACATATAAAAGTTGAATTTTCGTTTAAAAATAGAGTTTGAGATACAACCCAATTATATAGAATCTAGTTAATCGAATTCAGTAAAAACTGGATGGGGCTCGAGTCCGAACGGGACTAGAACTTAACAAGGCCATTTTCCTTTCTATGATGGTGAAAGACTATTTCCGGATATGGATGACATGATTTTGGACGATGGAACACAAAATAAAGTTCTCAGTTTGGTATCTTTATATGCAACATTGTAACAGCTTAAGTGACTGTTTGGCAGGGACACTTTGCACGTATCTGACGAACTTGCCAAAAATTGAGGTATATTCATGAGATATTAGGTGGCAACAGTGGCAGTAACAGCGGCAACATTGGAAGTAGCAGCGGCAGCCTCTCTTCCCTTTGTTAGTCTCTTTCTCCCTACCACTCTGTTTCGACATGCTCAATTGCCAACACCATCGATTTCATTGCTGCCATTGTGTCGGACAACCAATTTTCCGACGAAATAGCCTCGAGAGGAAGGTGGGAGGCGGAAAGAGGCAGACCCATTTCGAGTTTCGGTGTGGCCGGTGTGGTCGGGAGGGACCACCGGATCGTCTTCTCCGACCGGCCATCTTCGCACAACAGCAACGGCGAGAGCCAATCAACGGACTCTTGTTGAGCAAGTTCTTTACTGCAACAAGAGAAGCATCGTGCATAACTCCTTTGTAGACAATCTCATACCTGCCTTCCCCAATCACATTCTCGTCTGCAAATCCCTCTGTAGCGACCTCGAGCTCCCTATAAGGGTGTACCAATGGCCCCAACCCAAATGCGACACGGGGCGGCAATCGACACCGAGTCCGTTGATTGGCTCTCGCCGTTGCTGTTGTGCGAAGACGGCCGGTCGGAGAAGACGATCCGGTGGTCCCTCTCGACCACACCGAAACTCGAAATGGGTCTGCCTCTTTCCGCCTCCCCACCTTTCTCCCGAGGCTATTTCGCCGGAAAATTGGTTGTCCAACACATTGGCAGCGATGAAATCGATGGTGTTGGCAATTGAGGATGTGGAAACAGAGTGGTAAGGAGAAAGAGACTAACAAAGGGAAGAGAGGCTGCCGCTGCTACTGTTGCCGCTTCTACTTCCAATGTTGCCGCTGCTACTGCCACTGTTGCCATTCCTCATCACCATTGCCAATCAATCTGTCTCCCCTTCGAGCACAACTATCGCGTATTTCCCCTCTTTTTCTTCCTCTCTCGCACGAAGATGCTCTAACGGGCATTTTTTTGGTTCCGGAAATATGTTTTCACCCTGCTGAACGAAAACATATTTCCGGAAATATGTTTCCGAAAATCCATCCAACTTTACAAAAAATATTTCCACGTTTGATTCATTAGAAAAAATTTAAAAATTTGAAATTTATTTCCTGTTGAAGTACATTTCCAAGGCATCAAACGCGCCCTTAGTGGGGAACGCCTAATGAGTCCGATTGCTAGGCCGACTGATTTGAGTCTCGAAGATCGATGTCTCTTTCTGCGAAACTCCTTTTTGGAATTTAAAACAACAAACTCAAGTTTAATAGGCATATTGTCGTCGAGTGGAGAAGGATTAAAAGGAAAGGGTAAATAATCTATGAAGCATGTATCCATTCTCATCATCCCCACTCCAAAACTTCCTAAATTATTTACCCTTTCCTTTTAATCCTTCTCCACTCGACGACAATATGCCTATTAAACTTGCGTTTGTTGTTTTAAATTCCAAAAAGGAGTTTCCCAGAAAGAGACATCGATCTTCGAGACTCAAATCAGTCGGCCTAGCAGATACCGAATCAGACTCATTATGTGTTCCCCACTAAATGAAAAGCATTATGGTTTTGTGAAGGTGGAGAGTCGTGGCTCCCATCTCTAATAACTAGAAAAACCCATTAATCGACTGAAGAATTTTGAGTTACTTAGATTTTTCTTTTTGGCCTGTTGTAAGTTCAACCTTTGAATATTTTAATCTTCATCTCAAGACAGGCTCAGCATTTTCATACCCCAGCATTTTTAAACTCAAACAAGTCTTTCACCATCATAGAAAGGCCAAAATCGGCTCTTCTCTCAACAACTTGTTTGAGTTGTTTAAATCGGCTTTCTTCAAACAAGTTGTTGAGAGACTTTGTGAAGGGTCTCATACTAATGCGCTTTCCTTTTGGTTTCGGAAACCATCCCCCATACATAATGCGCTTTTTCTTTATACCATAATAGGAAACAAAACAAATTTTTTGAACCTTGGGGGTGGAGGGCAGTAGCTTCTCTTACTCTCTGCTTGGAAGATAATGTCATGTTAAAGTTGAAAACATGCTTAGAGGCTGAACTTCCTAAGATAATGTCATGTTATAATTGAAAAGGTGCTTAGAGGCTGAGTAATTTTCCTTCTGAAGTATATTTTTTTTCTTTTAAACTCTAATTCATATCTTACTTTGGACATTGTAAAGCAATATGAAAAAAAGTTCGTACTCGTACCACTTTCTGAATTTATCACCTTTTAAAAGATGAACTTGTTTATGAAATCCTCATGTTAACATATGCAGCTGTGATTTTCATTTATAGCTTTCTTATTGTGCCCTTTATTTTTGAATGCTATTCAAGTTTCCTTATTAGATACTGTAAAAACCGTGGGCAGTTTATTTTGACGTAAGCTGACCTTGTACTTGTAACTACACCTATACTTAACGTCAGAGTATGTGGTTATTGCAGACATTGATAAGAAGAAGTCAATTGCTTTCTTCCATTCACTTGAATATTATTCATTTAGTAATTGCAAAATTTAGCAACTAATTCTTATGTTTCTGCTAATATCATTAGATTTTTCTGTTGTCAATGTCATCAGTAGAAGAGTGTGCTGATATTGTGCTGATCTCTTATTAAAATCATTTTTCAAGCTACAGATTCCCCAGCAGAGTGAGGGAGACAGGTAGTTCTTCATCCACTGGTGGGGATGTCGTCTGGTTTAGATGATTGCAGTGATCTTAGTGAGGGGGAAATTGAAGAGCGAGTGGAGAAGCTATACGAGGAATTGAAGGAGAAGAATGTCTTCACCAGGAGCTCTGATGGCTTCCTTAGGTGCCCCTACTGCCTTGGGAGGAAGAAATAGGATTGCAAATACATGGATCTTCTTCAGCATGCAACAGGAGTTGGGAACTCCAACAAGATATTGAAGGAAACCGCGAGGCATCAGGCACTGGCCAAGTTCTTGCAGTTGCATTTCATAGAGAAGCCTGCATCTTCCGTTACACCTTCATTTCCGATATTTGCTCCATCATCCAATAGAATCAAAACCACGACTGCTGGCTTAGAGAGTCAAAATCCACTCTGAGTCTAGTAGTAGGTAAAATAGTGAAAAGATCAACAGCAACACTTTTTTTTCTTTCTAAAATCAACCAACCTTATCAATAAATTATGGTTGTGTTTTCTCCTAAAGACAACGTACTTGGTTCTTGATAAAATGGAGCAAATGGGAGTGGGTGGCTCTGATTTTTTTTTTAATCAAATACCATCTTCTTCCACTGTGTGGTGCCTTATTTCAATGTTTTCATTGATCACCATACTTAGCCTTATTTGCCATTTCAATGGTACAAGGTCTCTCTCTCTCTCTCTCTCTCTCTCTCTCTCTATGATGTGTGGATAGAGATCAAACTTTGCTTAGGAGGGGATGTCATCTAGTTCAAATGATTACAGTGATCTTATGAGGGGGAAATCGAAAAGAAAGTGGAGAAGCTAACAAGGAAACCAAAACTAACCAATAAAATTGATAATCATGACAATGATTTAAAACAAACCTTAAAACCCAAACTAGAGAAAACAAACCCAGGGCGGAACATTCTCCACAAAAGTATATATGATGAGAACATCTACTGTGCAGCCAAATCCTACAGCTTTAGCGTCACATATGCTCCTCCCTCCCACCATTCACCCCTCTCAGCATATGCGGTACTCGTGTACTTAACAAGGAAAAAGAAAGAGAAACACTTGCAAATGCAAAGTAATACGACTACCGTTGAACTCTAAACAGTTTCATTTGCCATGGTGACTCTAGAAACCAGTGTATAAAATGATACCCAAAAGAAATCGTCCAGTTTTTCAAAGAATTGCAATGATGCAATTCAAAAAACAGGCAGTGCACAATATCTGAGAACACGAATACCTTCGGTATCAATGATTACGATGCCCTTAGAAACTATTGAATGCACAACTCCTGGACCGCTATTATAAAAAAGAAGAAGAAAGTATAACCCGGTTTGGAGGTAATCGCCCGGTTGGATAGCCAAAGAGAGAGAGAGATAGAGAAAAAAGGTGACTCTAAGTAGGACTGCGTGAAGAAAAGTTGGGAGAGGTTTTGTAATGAAAGCATGAGATTTAACGTGGTTGTCCACCACGGAAGGGCACCATTGGCCTTAAGGACCATAGGGTTTGATTTGATATTTATACTCTCTGTTTGCAATAATTTCTAGGCATATCTTTGATTTTTTTTTTTTACAACTTTGGGTCGTCGAATTTCTTTGTTGATAGCGATGCAATTATTACTTTTGTTGGTTTCTTTATTTTTATAGGTATAATTTCCTTACAGTCAACAAAAATAACATTTCTTTTGTTGAGCAAAAATGTTAATTGCTTTGCGTAACTTCAACATTGTTAGATTTGATATTTATAATCTCGGTTTATAATAAGGTAAAGAAACTTGATTTTTTTTGCAAATTCAGGTGGATGACCACACTCGTTGATATCAATGTTATTATTATTTTTATTATATCTTTGCTTTTCTAGATGTCGTTCTCTTTATAAGTCACCATATTATCTTTAACTATAATAATGTTTCTTTTATTGAGAAGATTTTTTTTATTACACTAAATCTCTCCATTTTCACCTCCAATACATACTTTAAAAATCCTAGAGATCATATTTGATATTTCAAAATTCAAATATAGATATTTGATTACTAACAAGGATTTAAAATTATTTATTTAAAAAAATCGAGAATTGCATCATATATTCATAATTGTTTATTTAAATCAACCGGAGAATGATCAATTTATGGGAATAGAAATTCACACGACATAAACCTCTATTTTAAGGGAAACAACACATATAAAATTCACAGACATATAAGAAACTAAAGGTTTTCATTCAAAAGAGCAATGAAAAAACAAGACACCACAAAATGCACATCAAAAATCCAACCAGTTTGAGTAAAGAAGGTATTATTTAGTTTGGGTTTGCTCTTTATAAAGTAGTAAAACTTCAAATGGATTTCAGCGATGCATATTACCAATACAATGTAAGGAACCTATTAAAGGTTCATTTTGCCTAAACAATTACAAAAGTTCAATGAAAATTAAAGCAGCCAACAGCCCACTGCCTCGAGCCAAACCCAAAATCCAAACCCAAACTTTGTCCAAGTGTACAAGGGATGCCAACCTCCACACATGCATGATTCGATATTTTATACATATCTATCACCTAGTTCCTTCGGTTCATGTCTTTCATCTTCAAACACAAGGAGTGTGTTTGACAATTAACTTCATATTTCAATTCGAAAGTTGATCCCTTTTAAGTGGGATGCACAATGGAAACAAACACTGGATTTTACTACTATGTGAAAAAAAAGGATTTGTTTCCCAGGCACTTGTGGCAAAAAACATGGGATTTGAGGTTGAATGGGATGAAATCTGTCCTTAAATTCATGAATATGAGATTTTAGTGATCTCATATCCGAGTTTACCAAATGCTCCATAAAGGACTTCACTTATTGTCAAACAGATAAATTTTCGTTCATCAGACAAACAACATGCACATAAGTGCACACAAAGTGATACAATTGATCATTGATGTGACTAGCAATGCCTTCGTGGAGGCTGTGTTGTAAAAATAAGGCATCCAATGGAATTTGCATTGATTCAGCGATTCACATGGAGCGGCAAAAATAGTCTTCTATTTATTTTTAAAGAACAATTGAGAATATACATACAAATAATTAAAATATCTAAAACAGAACAAAAAATAATCATAACACCCACTACTGTTAAGTGGGCTGATAAAATAAATAAAATCGGTCTGCTATCAATTTGCTTCAACTGCATTAATTCATGCGGAAATTCAACTCAACGAAACATAATTTCCAATTGAAACAAATAATGACACCATTCATTTCCATTTTTCCGGAAAAGCATACAATAGAACAGGCTTTGCTATCAATTTTTTCGATTTAACAGCTAAATATTTTAATTCCTCGTTCAACAGAAATTCTATAAGTATGTTTACACCTAATCATGGTGCTTAACACTTTGAGTTACTCAAAAACGACAACCGCAATTTCTTGGTATTCTGGCGGCTACTGGGAATAAGCACACGGAGCTCGAAACCATGCCGACGACAATGATGGCGCCAATCGATGGGTAACCTGACTTTCGCAGTTTCAGAGATCACAAGATCGATGTGCCATCGATGAGTACCATTCCCACATAAGTAGAACAGGAGAGAGACAGACCTGATGTCGATAGCAAGCAACCGGCGGCCACGGTCGTCCCCCACAGGAACGGCGGCGATGGAGGCTCCTTGCAACTGGCTGCCGTCGGGAGTAACTGTGCAAGAGGGAGCGGGAGAGGAAGAGGAAAGGTCCAGGTGTGATGCGACTTAGAAACTTCTCGCTGTCTATATCCTCAGTTTGGTAGCTTTAACAGCAACATCGTAACAGCTTAAGAGATTCTCTTATTTGGCAGCAGGGACACTTTGCACAGGTATCTCACCAACTTGCCCCAAAAGTTGAGTATATTCATGAGGCATTAGTTCTAGTGTTCTATGAATCTATCATATTTTTCGGGCAGATTCATGAGACATTTCATAATGTTTCTCATGTCAAACACCCTCTAAAGGTACATCTCAATTCAACTTTGATGGAGGGACAACTTCTTACTGCCGAAATCTGCCGTTCTCTCGGAAACAACTTTGTTTGAGTTTAAAAACAGCAACAATTTTACAATATGAGTTGAGTCTGAAACTCAAGCTTTTAGCAAGCATGAGCCATGCATGCAAACCACACTCAAAAGAGTTCAATTAGGTGGTGCTCGATCAGAGCAGGTTTTATATGTAGTCCTCAACAAGGGATAATGTGTTATGACCAAAATGCCCCTGTTTGTTGAATGAAACATTTTTCCCTAATAAGGGCAAAAGTGAGTTTTGAAAAAATTTGTGCTTGGACCTTCCATAGAAAAAAAGCTTTCCTGCTGAATCTGAAACTTCTTAGACGCAAAATATTTTTTGTGGGTTTGTCATATTTCTTTCTTTGTATTTGTTTCTACCGTCGTTCCATATCATCAGAATCCAGATTTGGATTGTCTGATCCATGACTCGTGCACATGTTTTTAATGTTCTAAAATTCCGGTAGTTTAGACCTAGTGATTCTTTAAATATTCATGCATTGGAAGTCATAAAAACTTTTTTTTCTTGAAAAAATGGTTCAACTGTCAATTTCACTATATACCAAAGCTCTATCTAGCTAAGTTGGCATTATAATTCATATCGACTGGTCATATATGTTCCATATCTCATCGCCTTGAATTCTTTATGGGTGTGTTTGATAGTCTTCCATCTTAGATTCAAAATTGATCTGAAGTTCCTTTTATGAGACTCAGAGTGTAAACAAACGCCGAACTTTACCACTAAATGAAAAAAGTTTTGAAATCCTTATATTATCGCTAAAACCGCAGATTTGAGGGCAGTCTAACCTCAAATTCTCATATTGGAGGCCTCAATGATCTCAAATCTTAAATCGGAGGGCTATCAAACACACCTTCTATGGCTCAAAATCTACACGGAACTGGATTTGGATCCATGTAGAAGACTATGCTGAACCTAATTACACTTGGGTACTCGATGCTCCGCCGAATCACAACCAAATAGATTCAGATTATTTTGGGTGTTCGATCCAAATTTAGCCTATGGACCTCGGCGTTTGGAAAGGAGATATTTTGAAAGGAAAAGAAGAAAAATATCTACTTCTTTCGGCGTCAGTGCATAGTGGTAAATTTTTTTGAGGGCCCACTTGTTTATAAAGCGGAGAAGATACCCTTTTTTTTAGTAAGATAAGTCCAAAAAAAGATATCACGGGCAGGTCGGGAATCGTTCTCTGTCAAAGCATACAATAAATGGGTTAGATCCAGATATTATTGGGTCCGGTTCAGTTGGAACTAACCTAACTAGTCCCCTTTTCTTAAACTTGGATCTCCTTTTCTCAGATTTGGACCAGATTGGATCAGTTAAGCCAGATACCTATCTGAACAGCTTAAAACTAGAATTTCCATGCGTTTCGGTCTGGGCTCCTGAGGAACTTGTATTAACAACCAAAATGATTATCAATTTACATGGATTTCTTTTCTTTAAGCCCCGTTTGATTGTTGGGAGAAAGACTGCAGAGGAGGTGAAGTTGGAAAAAAATGTAAGATTTCAACCGGTGGTCGGTTTCCGTTAAATGTGACGTGGTAAAACATGCAATTCACCGCGGGGATAAAATTTTTGGCCTTTAGGGCTTCATCGACTCCTCCTCCTTCGACTCTCTGCCTTCCTTTTTCCACCGCTCGCCCGATCTCTCGCCGTGCACCACCGCCGCCGCTCTGCCTCCAGCCATCGCCGTTGTCCTTCGAAGAAGTTGAGGTACGCCAACCTCTCTCTCCCTATTCTGCGTTCTTTCTTTTTCTATTCGTCGCCGTGGTCTTTCAAATGCTCTGTACATTTTCTTTTCTGTTTTCCTTCCTGCGGCTACTCTGTTTTTGGTTTTTGGGTTGGAATATGAAGGTTAAGTTGTCTCTTTCTTTGGTAGTGGCGAATAGTGCAGGGATCAGGACAATTACGAGGTGGTTCGGAAGGTGGGGAGGGGGAAATACAGCGAGGTGTTCGGGAGCATCAATGTGACCAACTCGGAGAGATGCATCACAAAGATTCTTAAGCCTGTCAAGAAGAGTGTGGGATTCTGTCCTTCTAATTCGACATCACGTTTTTTCTTTCCTTGCTGTTGTTTTTTTTCACTCGATCCTTCTGTTATCTGTTTGCCTGCAAGAATTCTTAGTGGCTCAGACTGCAAAATAAAAATAGCAATGATTCTTCCGTTTCAAGTTTAGGTCCAAAACAGGTCTAAACATGACCCTGATTGATTTAAAAATCCTGTGCAACTCGACAGAGAAAATGATGAAGAATCTTGTTGCATAACACATCGCCAAAACAAGACGTTGATTTCTATCTTGTTAGACGGTATGGTAGTTTTCAATCTGTTTAGTAATATCGCGTGAAATTATGATCTAATTTGACTACATACATGTCTATACTTGTACAAGATTTAGGTCGAATTGCATGATTCGTCTATCCTTTGTCCAAAATTCTATTTCACAACGGTTTATTTCAAGTCCCACGATTTTTTCTAACTTTTCTTCGTTTGTTTTTTTAAGTACATCCCACACTGGATATTGGTAACTGCTAGGTAGTTGGTGTTTTTAGCAAGCAGGAGTGAAGTTGACATATTGGTAATCTGATATGCCATTCCTGGATATGCTCAAGCGATTGATTTTAGCGTCAAAATACCAGCATCTGCTTGGTCTACAGAGTACCGAAGCAAATGGTTTCTTATTTTTTGTTTCTATTACCACCCCTTGTATAATTGTATACATTGATTCAATACATTCTAGATAAGGGTCATTCGTGGATGAATGGCCAAGGATGTTAAAAAGTCTGAGCGCCTAATTCACAACGTCTATACCCAACATTGAATGATTATGACATACATTACTATATATATGAGCCGCTTAAGGTGTGTAGGTATATCTTGTGAGCAATTCGTTGTTCTCTCACTCCTTTTTGGCTTTTTCCATTGGATGAGTAGGTACTGAATTGCTAGACAACTCATTAGGTGTCAGAAAACCAGTTTGTGATGACTGTCATTATCATCCTGAATGGCTGAATGTTGTCTTAGCTGCTCCCATCCTTTATGTGCCTTTTTTGTGCTACCTTAATGATCATTTACCTTTTAAAAGAAGGAAAAGTATTTTATTTTTTTTCCATAGATATCTTAGATTGTTTTTTAACGGGATTGGATTGCCTCTGCTTTCTTCTTCTTGCCAAGAGGTGTTGTAGCTTCATTTCTTGAGGTACTGGATGCTTCTTGCTTAGGTGTAAATCCTATTGGAAAAATAAAAAATGAAATGAAACTGGTCCTTCTTGCTTAGGTTCTTATGTTATTAATGGTTATCATTATGCTAAATATGTTATTTGGATGCCCCATTACTAATGCGAGTGTATCCACATGAAAATGGAGGAGAAAAAAAAAAGCCACATCTTCCAACAGTCACTTAAAAAGTCTCTCCTTTGTTTTACCCTATGCATCAAACACAGTTAATTTTACCCTACAAAAATCTACCTTGCCATCAAACAGGGCCTCTTTTTCGAAGAAGAGAATTTTTTCCTTTGTTTTTTTTTTAGAATTCTTTTCCATGGTAAATTTACCATGTTAAATTCTTCCCTGCAATCTAACAGGGCCTAAATGAAACATTATTATATTTGAAATATCACCCATTACAAGAGTAAGTGGTTGCAAACTATTTGATGCATATCCAACAACCTTCTTTCTTCTTGATTTCATTGTTTGATGATTTCGTATCTCTAAATTGCAGTATCCTAGCCTGAACGAGTACTCATCCTTTATTGGTGACTTCTCAACCTGCACAGGAATTGCTACTTTCACCAAGATGCTACTCAGTTGGGTGATCCTTCGTAGATACAATGGGGTGTTGCTGCCATGATCACATCCACAGTCATGCTCCTAACATGAGTTGGATTCTTCTCACTTCTTCTGTTCGGTGAACCTTCGACTCCTGTGCTTGGCCAGTTTGGTTTAACGCCTTTGCTTGCAGCCGTCTATGTGGGTGCTATGCAAAACATCTTCAGAGACTTCCAAGTACAACTTATTTGATCCTTGCAAGGAGATGGCTTATATCTCATTGGATGATGAAACTAAGGTCTGTCCTGCCAGAGCCATATTCTGCTGTCCCGTCTGTCCTGATTCTCACTTTTCTCTTACATCCTTCTTTGTGGTTCTCATTTACAAATTTTTATTTTCTTTTTCAGGTGAAAGGAAAAGCTGCAATTGATGTGGTCTGCAATCCTCTAGGAAAATCTGGCGGTGCATTGATCCAACCGTTGTGATTCTTACATTTGGTTCTCTTGCTAATTCTACCCCCTACCTTGGAGGCATACTCCTGGTGATTGTCCTTGGTTGGATCGCTGCTGCTCATTCACTGGATTCACAGTTCACTACTTTGGCAAAGGAAGAATTAGTGACAGAAACAAAGAAAACATTAGAATCAGATATAAATGATTCAGCCTATGCCAAATCACAAGAAAACAGTAGAAATCGCTCAGTTGTGGAAATGACAGGAAGGTTCTTGGTATGTAAAGAAGTTGGAGGACAAAAAGAATTTGGAGGTAGAGATAAAGAAGTTGAAAGGAAAAATACAAATTATGGAGCATATGGAAGGTGATGATGTTAGAGATAAAATGGAGTCCATAAGGACCCTGCTAGAGGAAAAAAAAAGGAGCTGGATGACTTGGATCAATTGAATACAACCCTCTTAGTCAAAGAGCGGATTACAGATGATGAATTACAAGAGGCTCGAAAAGAAATAATAGTTGTATGGATCGCTCTCCTTTTTTTTCTCATTATGTTATTATGCTTAGATATTTTGATACATCGCTCTTTTTCTTCAATAACAGTATGCGAAAGAAAAGGAGAACAATCCATACAGCTATTATTTCTTTTCGGGTCTCTTGTAATTCATCATTTGCAATCCGCTCTTTGGTTAAGAGGGTGTTATTATTCAATTGATCCAAGTCATCCAACTCAGTCTCTTTTTCCTCTAGTAGGGTTCCCATGGACTCTATTTTGTCTCTAACATCATCACCTTCCATATGGTCCATAATTTGTATTTTTCCATTCAACTTCTCTATCTCTACCTCCAAATTCTGCTTGTACTCCAGATTGTTTTTGTTGGCCCTATCTTGAATTTTTATGTTTGTAAGTTGGACTTCTTCTTCACCTTTTTAGGTAATATGTTGATCATTCATTTTAGAAATATAATTAAAACTTCTCCTGAGGGTAAGCAAAAGTTTTATTTACGTGATATTTTTGTTATTGTCCAATTATAGAGTTCCATCGCTTTAGTTCAATGCTGTTTAGACTTCATAAATGATTCAAATGGTCTTACCTTATAAATGACTCAAAACCTATATTTGCAAGTAGCTTTATAAGAATAGCACATGCATATAGGATCATTTAGAAAAGCTATGGACTAATGACCAAAACGATGTTTACTTTGTCATTTTAGTTTCATAAATTGAAAATGAACAGCTTAAACTGGTGGTGACAGTAGTCAATAGAAAACATGTTTTTCTTGAAAAAACTCGGAAAACGTCTACTAAATTAAATGGTTGTTTAAAACTTAAAAAAATGTTGTTTTTGTAAAAAACACTAAAAAACGAAAAAATGCAAATTTTAATGTGTTTTTACATGTTTTCACTTTTTTTCTTTTTTTTCTTTTTTTTCAGTTTTTTTATGCCAAACAATTTGTTTTTCATTTTTCATTTTTTATTTGTTGCAAATTTACTTATATTTTGATGTTTGTATTGTTAGTTTCTTATTTATTTTATTTTTCCTCTGCTTTTAGTTTGTTAAAATTTTTAAAAATTTACCGCATTTTTCTCGTTCTTTTTCGTTTTTTTAAGCTCATCATATTATACCCAAGAAAAATTTTACCGTTTAAAACTCAGAAACTTTATTTATAACTATGCTTGTAGTAATGGTGTATGAGAGTTTGATGGTAATGGTGGAGATGATGGTGGCAACAGTGGCGGAACTGGCCAAACACGTGTTTGTGGCGTGGTAGTGACCATGGTTATGGTGGTAACATCATGGTGTGGCCGGCGGCATTAGTGCCAATGACCTTGATTGGGGTGAATGTTGTGAACTTATGATATATATATACAGTGGAGTAGTTAAGAAATAAGAGTGAAAAACATGTTTCTATTTGTTTGTGAAAATAGGGAATTTTTCTACTTAAAGTGATTGAAATTTGAAATTCTTTGATAATGAAGATAGACTCAAACTGTATGATGATGAATTTCAAGTTCTGCTCTCAAACAATGGGCTTGGATCACACCCATATGATAGTATTCATAGATTCCAGCACCAACATCAACGACAAACTTTAAAAGTCAAGTAACTCTTTAATAAATTTATAGTTTCATTAAAGCAGAGAAAAAATGTCTATGAACAAGTGGAACTTTGCTATTTGTTGAAATGAGGCTTTCTTGTTCTTTATTTTGCTTTCGAAAGATTTAGTTGCATGTAATTAGCTTCTGCTGTTCTGCAACTTGTACACCTTTTTTTTTTCTTTTTTTACGCCCAAATGAAGCAATCTGCTGTTCTGCAACTTGTACACCTTTTTTTTTTTTCTTTTTTTACGCCCAAATGAAGCAATGAGTTTCTGATGATGAACCTGTTGCTGATAGTAAATCATAAATGAAGACAACCAAAGGCTAAAAGAGCTGTTGCAAAGGCATATATGAAGCCGTGGTGACTGTCTTTAAGGAGCTTAATGAATGCAATGCAAGTGGAAGGTATCTTCTTGTTAAGGAACTTTGGAACTTCAAAGCTGGAAGAAAAGCCTGCTTGAAAGAGGCTGCCCAGCACCTCATCAAATCCTGCAAGTTGCATAAGCGCAAGAGATGGGAGTGCGCAGCATAACTTGCTTATTTGCATATGTCAGGAACTGAGAACTTTTTGGCCCTTTTCTGAGGGAAGTTCTCAGATTTTTGCTCCGATCAAATCTGGACTTCAAACCGAAAATGAAAACGGTAGTGGTTCATTGACTTCAACATTGATTTTGTGAATTCAAACTTTATGAAATCTCGATCTTGGAGCAGTAATCTCATCTTATTATTCTTACACTAATGATGCTGTTGACCGTTCTCTGTTCTCTCCTTGCAACTGAACAAGCATGCATGACGCATCTATAGAGTCGTTGCCGACCAACATTGCTATCGCAAGAGTTGCAAGACCTTACAGGCAACCTAATATTCTTGGGTGGGCTTACTACTTAGACGCTTTCAGGAGGTCTCTCTCTCTCTTTTTTGCTTTTTGGTTTCAAGATCCATGGTTGTAAAATCCATGTTTGCTAAAACAATGGATTTTTCATTGAAATCTAGTGTGGAATATGAAATCTAAAACTATCAGGCACAACCAGAGATGAAAAGAAAAAAACAAGCCATTGCCTTGTCAAATATGATTCTATTTGTACTTTTTCTATTAAAAATATTATTATTTGGTTATTATTTAGCTATTATAAATAATCGGTATTATTTTGTCAATACCTGGATATTAGCAAAATCCAATATAAATATGTGTTATTTTGTCCTTGGCCGATTTCAATATTCATTCCTTGCGGCCTTCACTTGTTTCCAAAGCTTGTTCTTCATGCCAGGTAAAAGCAGATATGCCGTTATGAAAAGTCTGGTAGGTGGGTAGGGCTGGGCGTCGGGCTAGGCCGCCGTCAGGCCCGGCCCGGCCCAGCCCAGCCCAGCCCGGCCGGGCTCGTTTAAGTCCGGTAAGTTAATAATATATATGTATTTTTAATTTTTTTGTTTTAATAATATTTGTTTATTTTTAATAAATATATTTTATATTTAAAAATATTATTTTATAATTAAAAAAATATTTTTTAATTTAAATGGGCCCGGTCCCATACCCCACGGGTGAAGACTGACATGACTTGATATGCTAATAAAAGATAATTTATATCTTTAAATATATATTTTTAATTTCAGCAGACAAATCAGAAGTTGACACGTAGATGAGAAGATGGTCTAACAGAGCACAACTGCACAAGCCTAGCCTAAATAAAAATAAAATGGAGAAATAATAAGACTGTTTACTTATAATAATTAATTACTTATAGCTAATTATTCAAAGTATGAAAGAGAAAATAGAAAATGGTTTTTTTTGAAAAATGAAAATTCAAGTTTAAACTCATTCCCTTGTAGGGAACAAGGCATGTAATCGTGTTTGTTAGCCTGGTGCTTGATCCATATGCTAACAAACGTAAAATTAAAAATCCATGGATTGCAAGTCTGATTATCCGTCGATGTCGTCCCCGATCGGAAGGAGAAAGGACTTAAAACCGACGGATATAGACGGCGGGAAGTCTGTCGGTCGCATCGCACCTGGTTCTTTCCTCTCCCTTTCCCTTTTGCATCAGTTGCTCACGACAGAGGAGCCGCCATCGCCGCCGTTCCTGTAAGGGGCGATCGTGGCCGCCGGTCGCTTGCCAATTGCCATTGGCATTGGGATCCCCTCTCTCTCCTGTTCTACTTATGTGAGAATGGTACTCATCGACCGCACATCCATCTTGTGATGTGATCCCTGAAACTGCAGAAGTCGGGTTTTTCGCATCGATTGACGCCATCATTGTCGTCGGCGTGGTTTCGAGCTCCGACTGCTCGTTCCCAATAGCCGCCAGGATACAAAGAAATTGCGATTATCGTTTTTCATGCAGAGTTGATTTTTCTTCCTCATTATAATAACGTCAGCTTATGACGATGACCCTTGACAGACCCAAGTTAATCACAGGCAAAAGATTGCACAACTGAGTTGACCTTTTCTGGATTTTGAGTCTATATCTCCACGTCTAATCCAAATGGGCTTGTAGGATCGGATCTCGGGTCACTGTGGACCCTTTAGTAAGCGGAAGGGGGAAAGGCGGCAAAAGCGCAGTCGTGCCTTCCACCTCCATGACCATGGTGAGCATGCAGGGTGGAGTCGCGCACGGTCTCCGTTGAAGGGAGGATTGCATTGCATCCACTATCCAGAGCGAGACCCCGTCACGACCCAAATGAAGAGACTTTAGTGGGGAGCCTTCTTCTTCGTTGTCATCGTGATGAGGCCTACTCTTTACGGAGTCTTCGTCGAACTCGCTGATTGCAGGATGTCTTACCCGCGTTCTCCCGTAATAGTCTCTCTCCCTCTCTCCTCCCCCTCCTTCTGTGTGTGTGTGCGTGTGCGTGTGGAATCTGTGGATGATTCGTTCGTATCTGCAGTTTCGAGGTCGAGGCCGATGGCGCGGCGGAGGAAGCCGAGGGTTATCCGGGGGAGGGCCGAACGAAGAGGTTTTTGGGGAACCGGGTTTTAGGAGAGGGAGAGGTGGGGACTTTGGTTTCCGGCAGGGAGAAAAGGGGGGTTTTGCATATCGAGGGAGAGGTGGATCTTTTATTGGCGCTCCAAGGATGCAATTCCGGCCGAGACCGCCTCGTAGAACTGATGATTATCGTCACTGGGAGTACGCTGCAACCCTGCCGCCGAGCGATTCTGGTACCATTTTATATATCTCCATTCGTTTCTTCTGCTTTTGTTTTCTAAGCATTTTTGGTGGAACTTGAACATGATATAGCTACAGAGAATCGGTTGGTTGTTTATTTTTTATTGCTTCAGCTTTCCCTCTCAGTTGCAGTTTTCCTTCTGAATGAATAATTTTCTAAGATTGCGAAACTTCTTTGTCAAAGCTTGCTGTTGAAAACTTGAAAAGGCTTAGAGCGTTTATGTTTTCCTGGCGCCTACCATTTTTTCTTGCATACCCTGATGCATTATTATTATTTTTTCCTGGTTTGAGTTTGCATTAATGATTTGATGCTTCACTATTAAGGGTATTTCTATGAACTGCATAGCCTATTTTTTGTCCAGTCTTCTTGATTGAATTAACTTGTCTTTACAGAACAATTCGTTGTTGTTTCATACAATATCCTTGCTGATTATCTCGCTAGGGATCATCAGATGAAGCTTTATGATCACATACCTCCACATATATTGGATTGGGAATGGCGTAAGAGCAGAATCCTTATGGAGCTTGGGCTCTGGGGTCCTGATATCATGTGTCTTCAGGTTCTTTTCTATATTCTGTCTGGTCTGGGACTTGTATGTATTTTTGAATTGTTGGATTTCCTATAGCTACTTTTCCTTTCTTGGACAAATTATTGAACGTGTAGGATTCTAGTTTTATTCAAGCTTTTCCTTTCTAATTCTGGACCCTAATGACTTGGACTTTCAAGTATTCTTATAACAAGGTGAGTAAATCATTTTCAACCGTTACAGTTGTGGTAGCTGAGCTTCATTTTTCCAGATCAAGTTCATTTTCTTTCATATTGGCTTTCAAGTTCCTCAGCCCCTCTCTCTCTCGCTCTGAATAGATTGGTATGAGGATGAGGTTCTTCATAATCACTTCTCTGTCTCAGCGCCAAGACACCCTCACCTTTCTGTTTAAATTCTTTTTGATACTTTTTCTACAGCACTTAATGGCAGGATAGTTGTCTAGGTTGATGAGACTACAATGGACCTAAGGGAGTTGAGGCATTTTCATTCATCTTTACTTTTTGCTGTTTGTGTTTCCTGACTTCATTTAGTCTCATTTCCTTCACATTTGTTATCTAGACTACTGTTTTATATTCTGTTTAAGGTAATACCTATTGACTTAAATTTCTTTCAGGAGGTAGACAGGTTCCAAGAACTACAAGAAGAGCTTAAATTCAGAGGTTACAGTGGCACTTGGAAGGTCTCCTCATGTTAAACTTTTGTCTGGTTAAGTATGTGTTTTACAGAAAAAGTCTATACCTAAAAGTGATGGCTTACTGGTCAAAGTTAACATTGGTTTCTTCTCAAGTTAGTGCTTCATTTTGCTAGATTTAACAATATCTTATGTAGATCATGAAACCCAGAGAAAATTAAGGATGTGAGAATATCATGTTAGCATTTCCTTTTTTGGGCTGGCCCAGTTGATTGGATTCTCTCACTCTCTCAATTTCAGTGCATGTAGTGGCCTAAATATTGATAAGTTGTGAGTTGGAACAGTTTTTTAATTGCTTCACGTTAATGGTTTTATTTTCATGTTGCAGATGCGAACTGGCCTTCCTGTTGATGGATGTGCAATGTTTTGGCGATATGACAGGTAATACTGTCTGTACTTCCTGATATTTCTCGGTTCATGGTCATAAATTCTTGAAGAATAACCTTTTTGCTGGAAATTCATTTTAAGTTATTGAATGAATAATATTAAGTTCAGCACAAATTAAACTGGTTATTCATTGCATTGATGAGAACAAGGTTTCTTAAGTATGTTGTTGCTCCAAAGCTGGTTGTTCTTTAAGTATGAGAACAAGGTTTTCTCTAAGCATGTCGCTGCACAAATCCAACTGATATGCATGAGAACAAGGTTGGTTTGAGTATGTATACTGAGCAACCAGAAGAACAAGTGAAACTGATTATTCTTTCATGTATTAGAACAATATTATGTTGCTGTACAAGTCAAGCTAATTATTTGTTGTACTGGTTAATATGCTCTTAGAGACTTGTACTGTTTAGGTGGAAACTGAAGTCCTATATAGCAGAAGTCAGCATATTGTGTTGGTTGGTTCAGCTGATTCTATCCATATATGCAAAATATCCTCCTTCCTAAGCCAAAGGAAAGAGAGTGATTCCTATGTTGTTATATTCTTTCAAGTGAAACAAAAAATACTGTGTCGCAGAGCGGCAGAGGTCAACATTGTCTATCGGTTGGTGCAGCTTGCTCAATCCAACTCAACTAGGGTTGCAGGTGCTCTGGATATGGTTTTAGTGTACTGCTAATTTTTAATGTAGCTGATATGTTTCTGCTCTGTCGCCTAATGCTGTTTTGTACCTGGTCCATTTCCAACCCTACGCTCAAAGATTTTTTTTTCCCGTCCACTTTCCTGAGCCAAAGGAAAGTTGGCAATCGCTCCCTCTCTCCCTCTTTCTGTCTGTCTCCTTCTGTTGTTCTAGGCTCTAGCATATGCTCTGCCACAAAGACATACACAGGGTTAAATGTAATTGCATATACATGTTTGATAGCTATTGATTCACATTTTAGTGGATTTCATTACCATCAATGTAGGGTAAGACTGAAAATCTCGAGATGGCGACAGTAACTGTTTAATGAACATTATGTGGTTCAAGAGCAATCTCAATGATCATGATTGACCCAATTTAACAAATTAGTAGATGAATTATGTTAAACATCACATGGGTTGTTTCTCTTTTCCAAGGTCAGATTTTGCAAGTCAAAGGCATACTGCTATAATTTTCTTTTAATCCCTTGGTCATTGTGGTACCATATATCACCATAATTTGTGGTGGCAGACAACCATAAGTTACTGGTACCGTAGCATGACCATAGTAATAATCTATTGTCTAGCTGATCATTTTGAATGTTTTAGCTTAAACAAATGCTTCAAGCTATTGCACCTTGTAGGATGTTTATGTTAACATGAATTGCTTGTATAAGATTTACTGTTACTTAATACATGGCTACTTGCTTGGAAGTGGTGAATCTTGTAATAAACAACCAACCTAAGTGTAGAAAGAATCTATTGTGTTGACTTTCAGACTATTGCTGAAAGCCAATTCCTTCCAAGAAAACAATCATTTGCTAGCTTTTGAACGATCAAAAACCAAATTTAGTATCATTATGAGGTTAAACAAGACTTGAAAAAATTGGAGTTCTAAGTTCTGCATGCTTCCTGCAATATCTTCCTTTTTTGACTACTCCATTGATTCCTAAGTTGCAACCAAATAAGAGCTTGTATCTTTGCCATTGTAGTGTTACCCCCTTCTTCATATGGTTATGAATGTAAAATCTTCACTGTAGGTTTGTTTTAGCTCATGAGGAGAATATTGAATTTAATCAGCTTGGCCTTCGAGACAATGTTGCACAGATCTGTGTCTTGGAGGTATATTTTGCTTTTGTTGGAACTTTGATAGTTTCACTTCATCTACATATTTTTTATTTTCTCTAGAGTGTGCACTTACATTTCCCTGTGTTGCAGCCTGTGACAATCTAGCAACCAGATTTTGTTCTTGGAGATATGTTGTGCTTTTGTTTGAATCATGTGGTCCACCCATCTACTGTTATTATCTCTAGTTCATGCACTTAATGTTCCATGAATCATGGAGGCAATTTTTTTATAGTTTCTCCATCTTTGGTGGCTGTTTCTTGATGCTCTGATTGTGGTCTTATTATCTCTCAACTTTCTTTTCATTATTTGTTGGTTACTTTTCCTGATGTCGATTTTGTGCCTTTGCCAGTCTAAGAGTCAAAGTCAAGCTGAAATTGGATCAGGATCCTCATCTGCCAGGTGTCTACTTATCTTTCAATATTCTTTTAACTCTAATTTCAGAATTTATGCCTGAAGCCATTTTCCTAGTAATTATTTAAAGCTATTATATCATTCTAGATCTTAGTAAAAATTGTGTCATTAGGTATAAGGCATGAACCTTTGCTATATTAAACGGCCATTATCTGCTCAAGTGGGCAATATCAGATGGTTAAAGATTAGAACTTTGTGCAATCTAGTTAGCAGATACGCTCTTTTTCGTCCTGTACTTTCTTTTTGTTGTAGTCCTTTGCTTCGTTTAGACTTTGTATCAAATTGCTGAACCTGTTCTTTGTAGTGCAGTTATTTTGCAAGCATGCAAGTTGTAGAAAAGAAATGAAATATTAGGTGCAGTTTTCAATTGCTGAATTTTTTGCAGCTATCACTGGGCAAAGAAGCCAAAGAGACTCGTGGTCTGCAACATCCATGTTCATTACAATCCCAATCGTGGAGAAATTAAGATAGGGCAGGTACAAAAAAGCATCATTTGGTTTATGAATTTAAGCATCCTTAATTCAAATAAATTTTATCAGCCAGCTATATTTGACTTCTCTTGAAGGTTTCTGGTATTCCTTTCTCAGTAACTTAAATGCTTGAGACTTGTTATTCTTTGTTGAATGAACAAGTATATTTAAAGGGAATATGACATGAGGGTTCTCTCTTAGTTACAAACATTTTCTAGGCATTTTCCTTTGGGTATGGGATATGAGTGGACATTCAGATTTGTGATCATGAATATACTCCTCTGGATTAGGTGTGATGGCACAAGGTTTCTCCTGCTCGGTAATGCAATGTTTTCTATGAGTTATTTTCTTAACAATGATTCTGCATCTTACTGCTTCGAAGTGTAAAATTTGCACTTTGTTAGTTCTTAGCATGTGACACTATAAGCCTGCTGATGCCTAGGGAGAGAGACAGTCCTGATAACATACTCTCATGCTATAAGTAAATAAATAATTTAGTAAAATTTGTTAGGCTTATTGAGAAGAGTATGTCATGAATAGCTAATATACCTGCCAAGCTCTTAAATCTGTAAGTTTTGAGCTTTCTGATAAAGGTGCTTAATTATGTATTTGTATATGACAACCCTCCACGTGCTAATGTTGGATGTGTATATGGATTGGTTATCACTGAAATCTGGAAACACTTTTCTCCTTGATGGGAATAAAAGGGGTTTTGGATCCCTAGACGCCTGAACTTTAGGCACTCAATTTTTTGGTCTGACTTATTGACTTGTTCTCTTGAGACCAAGATAGCTCCTCTCCTTCTGTACTTTTTTTCGCTTTTGCTTCTAAGCCCCTCAGCATATTGTAATTTGTAACTGATAAGTTGTAGATAAACTTTCTGTAGGTTGGGTTAATCAGTGGCCTCTATGGGACCTTTTGCAATAAAAGGAAAGCAAACTCAATATTTGGAGAAGTGTTGGGTTAAGAATAGTGGAAAGAGATATTTTATTTATGGTCCAATGGACCATATATATAATGATATAATAAATCATGTTTGTGTCTGTTGTCATGCATATATTATATATATATACATATATATATAGGACCCTTGGATTTCTCCATCCGGGCTTGGACGGATAAATCATCTGGCCTCTCACAGCACATGCATTGGGCATCCATAACTGGATGATATATATATATATATATATATATACACTATGTGTGTATGTATGTGCCCTGCTTTAGTTATGCATGTCCCCAGTTATGCTTTGAATATCCAGACAGACACCTAGGTTCTTGTCTACCAATTTTTGTGGAAGTTGTGAGATTATTATTTCATAAGAACCTTGCATTATTTGTGCTATCATGGTGGTGTCTTTTGCTTGAATTGTCAAACTAGTACAGAGATGACTTCGTTACAACTCATATGGTAGGTTTTATGTCCCTAGATTATAGATTACTCAAGACAACATAATCTTGCACATGCATATATGGTGGAATAAAGGTGAGACCACCATTGGCAATTACGGAAGTTTGTAAGTGCGTGTCTCATGCTTGGCACCTGAATTATGTGTATTGGAGGAAATCTCTATGTTTACAAGATTGTTATTATTGTTCATTTTCCATATGTAGGTTTACAAACATGGAGATCACACCTGTACAGTTAGTTTTGTCACTTTTGTGGAAAAGGCATCACTGAGCTACCCCGTTAGAGTTTTTGTGGTTGAGCATGCCCCATATTTTCCCAATAAGGGTAAAATTGATGGCTTATGTGATGCCCCTAAGGGAAAATAAACATAAATGATGGATTTGTAATGGTCAAGGAGAAAACGGATTTTAAAGTCCACTTTAACAAGACCAAATTTGGAATTAAACAATAAGAGTGGAACTACTGTAAACAAAAGCTTTCTTTTTAATAGTGCTTAAAGAGTTTTTTTTTTTCTTCTTTTGTGGGGTTGGGGGGGTTGAGTGGGGGTTGTTGCGCTGGGGTCTGTTTGGTTCAGGTTGGGCACTACGTACAGTTCAGGGTGGGCACTGCAAAATTTTGTACTGCAGATTTGTGCTTAAATCAAGAAGAATCTTTGATCCAAATGTAGCCTCACTACTGATTTTTGGGCTTTAGGGTTTACTAGGCGTGGAGGTCTAAGAAGTTAGCTGCTTGAAATGTTTGGCATTTGCTAAAAATATGATGAAAAGTGTATGAATGCCCAGTTCAAGAGCTTCCAGTGTTCCCTGATTTCTGGACCCAGCTACAAATTGTTTTTATTTTTCGAGGGATGCTCTGTGAGATTCACAGGACACTGACATTTTTTCTCCATGTTGTTAGGTTAGGGTGTTGCTAAATCGTGCACACGCTGTGTCAAGGCTCTGGGATGATGCTCCTGTTGTCGTATGTGGCGATTTCAACTGCACTCCTGAGGCAACAACAATATGCTTCCTTAAATCTATGAAATATCATATATTATTATACTAGCTTGTGGTTGTAATGTGGGGTTTTATTTTTAATGGTTTGTACATTTTCCAGAGTCCATTATACAAGTTCATTTCTCAGCAGAAGGTAAAATGCTTGGTTCTCATTATGTAACTTCATTTAGAGGCACATAGAGTATTGAATGCTCCATCTCCTAATCATAATTTTTGGTGCAGTTAGAATTGTCTGGATTTTCGAGGAAGGAGATATCTGGGCAATACTCAGCTCATGTTGGTCTACCAGTTTTAGATTACAATCGGGATCTGCACAGGTTAAACCCGAGTCACTGAAAAGGCTCCTAATTTTTCAGAAACACTCTTAAAATGACAGTCCTCACTTGGAGCAGGTCACAAGCTTCACCTTATATCCAAGGCAGTGGACCAACAGCTGGGAATTTGTCCTATATGAAAGAAATATGTAATCAGCCTATAGAGAGTAACATCAGACATGCATCTTCACTAGGTTGTTTAGCAGAAAACGAAAGAACAAACGCAGCGCCTGATACTGCAGATGTTATACCTGCTGCAATGCATGATAAGGATGATCATGTCAATCTGTGTTCTGTGGAACTGAAGATTGAGGGTGAAAAGTTACCACTGAATGATGTAGGGAAATCAGAGGAACCATGTCAGAGTTTGGAAGCTACATCTGAGATGGCTGATCCCCGGAATATATTGTTAGATACGGATATTGGGATGCAGGACGTAAGCTTGAGCTCTTTAGAAGACAAAGAAGGGCCCGAGGCAGGTTTAGATTCAACACGTAAGTGCAGAAACATTCCTTTAAATATGTAAATGGGTAAGCATATCTATGGGTTTACACCAGGAATGGACACTTAGTAGTTCACTAGAGATCAAGATCATGAACTTCAATAAGGCTCTGTTTTTTGTTAGTTTTTCTCCTGGTCCAAATTTATGTCAATAAAATGTCACATGCTATTTATGTATTTCCGTTCTTTATGCTAGTTTTGTAGCTAATTATGAATTTTCCTTTTCTTGACAATTTCAAATATTTATTGTTGTTCGATTAGTTGACAAATTTTCTGTATTTCTTTATCCAGAGGTTAGTCGCAGTCCTAGATCTTTTAATTCTTCTACTCCAAGCGTCCAGCTAATGACTGACCTTTCTTTTGGATTGGTTGAGAAAATAGAAAGCGTTGACAATGCTGGCCCAAGGGACAGAGAATCTGAGGTTATACAGGAGAAGACGCATGTTAAGTGTGAGAATTCCTGTGTCTTGGAGTCTGATTTCATGACAAACTTCATCAAGCAGAATGCCAACATGCCAATATTTGGGGAATCAACTGAACTGTGTGACACTAGGCTGAGTGGTTGTGATCAGGAAGTACATGAGGCTGTATTGGATCTCCATTCTAGTTCTGTTGATTACATCTCTACTTCTGATGCATCCTGTAGTTTGGAACTAACATCAAATCCTAGAAATGCAGCAGATCTCTTACAAGAATCAGAACAATCTAGTGAGAGGAATGCAGAATATGAGGAGTTATACTTAGAAAGGTCAGAAGTGTCAGCATGTACAACTGTTACCAACTCGTCTTCCTCAGTGGATAACATTGTCAGTGGAGATGGAGAAATTGACTTCATAATGGATGGTCTGACTTCTTCACTTGATTCAAGGCTGCGCTCCTTGGAAGTAACATCTCAGGGAGAACCTTATATCCCTACTGGTCATGGTGATGATGGAGTAAAGAAAGACTATGACCCACACATATGGAGTTCAACAGAAATAGAAGCAGCAACTGGGAATGCTGAGTGCCCTTGTGCCAAACACCAGCTGCAACTAAGGAGTGTTTACACTGAAGTGAAGGTATTACTTTTACAGTTTTATATCTTTAAACTTGGTTCATCATCTTATCTTTCATATAACTGGTCTGATCTGGCAATATTCATTCAAAAGTTTGTAGACTTTAAACGGAGCTTTTTTAAATGCGATGTCAACATGGAAATATTAAATTTGCCAGAACCTTATTCTCTTGATGAAATTATGTAAGTGCATGTTTGTTTGCTGATACTTAGGTTGTTTTCAAATTTTAATTCCTTTCCTAAGTCACTCGGGTGCTGGTGCGACCCGACACGACACCCGACTCAGCACTAGGGGTGGGCATCGGGCCGTGCCGGCTCAATTTTACCAGGTCTGGATTGGCCTGATGGGCCTGAAAATCTGGCCCGGGCCCGGCCCGGTCCGGTGGTAAGGCGCTTCTCCGCATTTGGCTTCTTCTCAGCAGGGGCCTTCTCCACTACCGTCTTCTTCTCCTCTGTCGGCTTCTCCGCTGTCTTCTTTTCCTCCGTCGGCATCTCCTCTTTCGACGGCTTCTCCACCGTCTTCTTCTCCTCCGTCGGCTTCTCCGCTGTCTTCTTTTCCTCCGTCGGCATCTCCTCTTTCGACGGCTTCTCCACCGTCTTCTTCTTCTCTGTCAGTTTCTCCACAATCATCTCTACGATTTGCTGGGCGCTGGGTCGGGAAACTGGAAGTGGGAAATGGAAATAGGAAAGAGGGCTTTGAGCAAATTTCCAAAATATTTGAAATGATTTGTATCGTAGTTTTGTTTGTGCGAAGATTTGTTTGGGGTTGTTTTTGGTTGGAGTTTGATCGACATGCCTAGCGTTTCTTGTTCCCTGGACCAGCAGACCAGCTGCAATTCCTTTAGGGGAAGAAAGCACAACTGTCTCTTGCTGGTTTTGCCGACGCGTTGGATTTGAGTATGAGGGATTCCAAGGTGTATGAGTTCAAGGTCCGGCGATGTACCCGAGTCCGGAGCCACGATTGCACCGACTGCCCTTTTGCCCATCTGGGGGGAAAAGGCGCGGTGTCGGGGTCCCCGACGGTTCAACTATTCTGGCACTGTCTGTCTTGACTTTCGGAAGGGTGCGTGCAGGAAAGGGGATTCTGCGAGTTCGCCCACGGCGTGTTCGAGTGTTGCATCCTTCAAACTCCTTCGCCTTCACAGATCTGCACAAAAAGTGGCTGCTCTTCATGGCAGACTAACAACAACGAGAGAGAGAGAGACAGAGAGAGATGGTTATCTGTGGTGGAGAGGCAGAGATGCACAGATCTGAGGAGGGGAGTATCAATGGGGGGCGAGGCCGCGAGAGGGTTACCTCTTAATAGGTTGGAATGGGCCGGGGCCGAGTTTTTTTTGGCCCAGACCCGGGCTCCTGCCGGTGGGCCGGCCCGGCACACGACAACATATGAAAAATTTGTCTTTTTTTTTCTTCTCCTATCTTTCCCTCCTCTCTCTCCCCCCTTATTTTATTTCATCAAATTATGAATTTTGTTGAGATTAAGGTAACCTTGATAAAAAAAAAGTTTTAAAATAGAGACAAATAAAATTGCTTATATAACAAATAATATATATATATATATATATATATATACATATATATATATATATATTATATATATATATATATATATATACATATATATATATATATATATATATATATATATATATATATATATATATATATATATATATATATATGTTCTTGCCGCACGCGCACCTAATTGTTTTTTGGAACTTGCTGCATCCTGCAGCGGCACCCGCACCCAGACTCCACACCCATGTGACATGGTTCATTTCTCTCAAAGATTTATTTCATATTTTTCTGATTTGCCTAGCTAGAAGTGTGAATAGGAACACCCCATGCTACCTAGATGAACTGTGCGTGTCCTTTAACTTGGTGAATGAGGAAGACTCTGCCTCTGGGGTTGATGTGCTGAGAGTGGGAGTACTTAACAAGAAAATATCAAACGCCTGGGTGGAATAAAAATTTCATGGTTATTTTGTTTTATTTTCATTTTCATGGATTTAATGGCCATCATTTAACTCTTGAGATGTTTGATTTAATTGTTTGGCTGCTATGTCAATTATTGGAACTTTCGATCTATTTTATAGGATTTCTCTGGAACAAGGGGTTTAAGCAGGGAGCCCGAGGTTACCAGCTATAATAGAAGGTTCATGGGCACAGTTGACTACATATGGTATGTTATCTCTATTATTTGTTTCTATTTGTTACAAAAATAACTAATTAAACAAGTTTTTTGGAAATCAAATAGCTTTGTGGATTTTGGTCATTTATTTAGCTAATGTTGCAGAAATTTTATGAGGTAATTGTCTGTGATATGTGTTTTAGATACATAGATTTTCAGTGATCAAATATCGCATGATTGTTGCCTCAAAAGTATCTTTCAAGTCCTTGTCTCTCGTGCTTAAGATACATTTCTTCCCTATTGTAGTTCATAGTTCATACATGTGATGGGTTGTGATTTTGGTAATTCAAATGTGAGTTAATATAAGTGCTTGTTTGTTTGCAGGCGGTCAGAAGGTCTTCAGACCATCAAAGTGCTAGGTACACTGCCGAAACATATTCTACAAAGAACTAGAGGGTTCCCAACACATGTACGTGATCTTTCATCCTCTACATCCACCAATAACCCTCTTGACCATTTTATTTTATTTTATTCTATTTACAGAGCCAGGGCTGTGTCAAGTTGACACTTTCCTTGGTATACCTTTCTTTTTCGACAGGACATGAGATTTGGACAGTTCATGAGTGATCATACCCCATAAATGATCTGTGTTATTTTGCCTATATCCTTTTATAATCTTGATTTCTTAATAGATGTTTACTTGTACTTCATGAAAGGTGGGTGCACCTGAAAAGGCGGTGCATGCATGGGTTCTATTGCAGCCTTAATTTTTATATTTTTTTCTTTTAACTTTTGAGTATATTTTAGTATTTATATATATATATATATATAAGGCTTTGTTTCCGCACCCAAATTCTTGAAAAATTTCTTTGCACCTGTACCCATACTGAAATCTGTATCCATACCCATGTGACGGAGCTTATACTTTTCTATTAGTGGTGCTATATACTTTACTTTTCAGTTTAGTTTGGTTATTTGGTGTCTTTAGTTTGAATATTTGTACAGTTGTTTTAATGCAATTACATTAAAGCAGTTGCTATCCTGTTGTTCTGAGATACATGTTCTATTTCAGTGCCTGCCGGTGTGTACTTACTGTGATTCATGTCCTGCTCTGCATCATGTTCTTTTCCCTCATCCATATTTTGTTACCTCTGGCTTTATGTGTACATGCTGCTTTTGTCCAATTCCTCTCCTGAAAAAGGTGGCTTCAAGTGCATTTGCTAATTGCTTTGATAAAAACTTGTGTTAAAATATTACAGTTTAAAGTTTATATTTTTTTGATAAAAACTTGTGTTAAACTATTACAGTTTAAAGTTTATATTTTTTATCTCTTCTTGTTGCTGTGCAAGTTGAAGGTTCCGGCTTTCTTTTTGACACGTCAACTGATTTTGATTTGTTATGGACATATATTACTATATTGATTTAAATTATTGCAGAAATGGGGCAGCGATCATCTTGCTTTAGCTTGTCAGTTGGCCTTCAAAAATGATTATCAGTCTATGAAAATGTATGAGGCTTCTGATGCCTGGTAATTACGTATATGGTTCGATTGTATTGGTCTTTTTCCTGAGTGATCAGATGGAGCAGCTTCATAGCTGAGAATCTGATTTCCAGTTGTATCAGTGGTGCATACATTGACATTCGTCTGTTACACAGAAAACCAGAAAATGGCACCAGTTATGGGGCAATGGTTTATTTGTATCTGTTTCTTTATTTATTCTGAGAGGAACACAGAACACTTGCTGAGCCTGGGCTCGTGTGGTGAACCCCTTATGAGCCCCCATTTCGCCTTTCAAGCTACTTAGTCCCGTTTAAGGGCATTACCCTTATACCTTCAAGATTCTCTCATGTGAGGCTTGTGTGTGAGGTTGTACTACCCGTTTGACCTTGGACAGGTTTTGGCTAAGCATCAAAGTTCAAGACTGTTTTGAACGTATAAATGCCAACCTATAGCTTTAATGTGGGGATATTTCTTCAACCTGCTCAAGCTTGGCCAAAGATTAGTGACGGTCCCTATTAATGCTTAGTCCCGTTTATAAACAAGCTTGAGCTCTATCCACACAGCAGAGAGAGAGAGAGAGACAGAGAGACCTTGTACGATTGTATCTAAATAAAAAAGCACTTATGCCAAGTCAGTGGCCCCCTACCGACCGCTGGCCTGAGAAGGTTGCACTAAAGTCCTCAGGGACACTTCCTATCAGAATAGCTTGTTCCACAAACACCATAGATAGGCACATCAGTGGGTCTTAACGATAAAAGAAATACGTCTTCTTCTGTCAAATTCTATTGGATCTCCATACAATTGTTTTGGGCGTCGACATTAATAGCATATATACATATTCCCATGCTATGTATGGGACAGCACGACCTGTGACTTTACCTCTTAAAATAAATTCCAGACAGGAGTCTGGCTGAGCCCAATTTTGTTTATTGAAAAGTAAGGGATAAAAACAAATAATATTGTCGCTTCATGTTAGCAGTCTTGGTCACAAATTTTAAACGGCTAAAATGTCACTTTTATTATCATGTTAATTTGAATAACCCCAACATAGTTAATAGATTTTTTTAATACATTTTTGTTGTGTCCCCATTGATATCTAGTGAAATTTTTTCAAGTATGCTTGGAGACGTGGCCACTGGCCATGTTGCATTTGTCACTACGTAAGCCCATTAAACCCATGGAAATGATTCTCTCATATCCAAATCTGGCAATATTATTTTATTAGCAAGAAGCGAGAAGAAAAAAGAGCTTGAAGATAAACGAAGTGCGATGGATCAAGCAAATGTAGACGAAAGGTGACCTTCTTTAGATGTTTATTCATTGGGAAACCGAAATAGCTTAGATTTCCGAGTTATTTGACATTCCTGTATTTGGTTATACAAATGAATCAAACATATGGTATTACCGATTTGTTCAGTCGGATCTGGTAAAGATGCCTTGAGCTTGATTACTAATAGTTGAATATGAACCCGTTCTTGATATAAAGATCTGATCGAATTAGAAATAAAAGTTGAATTTTCGTTTAAAAATAGAGTTTGAGATGCAACCCAATTATATAGAATCTAGTTAATCGAATTCAGTAAAAACTGGATGGGGCTCGAGTCTGAACGGAACTTCACAAGGCCAATTTCTTTTCTCTGATGGTGAAAGACAATTTCCTTATATGGATGACATGTTTTTGGATGATGGAACACAAAATAAAGTTCTCAGTTTCGTAGCTTTATATGCAACATTGTAACAGCTTAAGTGACTGTTTGGCAGGGACACTTTGCATGTATCGGACGAACTTGCAAAAAATTGAGGTATATTCATGAGAGATTAGTTATAGTGTTCTATGAATCTGTCTCATTTTTTTGGCATATTCATGAAGCATTCACATAATGTCTTTGATGCCAAGCACCCTCTAAAGGTACATCTTAATTCAACTTTGATGAAGGAACGACGCTCAAGAAATTTAAACCAGAACTGCTCTTCTGACTGCCAAAATCCGCTGTTCTCTCAACAACTTGTTTGAGCAACAAGTTTACAATATGAGTTGAGCCTGAAACTCAAGCTTTTTAGCAAGCATGAGCCATGCATGCAAACCAAACACAAGAGAGTTCATTTATGTGGTGCTTGAACAGAGCAAGTTATACATATTATATAGTCCTCAACAAGGGACAATGTGTTATGAGCCAAAATACCCAAAATGCCCTGCTAGTTGAATGAAAGACTTTTTCCCTAATAAGGGCAAAAGTGAGACTTGAAAAATTTTGAGGCAGGCCAAGGCCAGGCAAGCTAACACAAGTTCACATTATTCTGATAAAAACACAAACACAAGAAAAACAAAAGCAATTTTAAATTTTTAAACATATATTCCATGATATTCGATAACTTGTGCCAGGCCAAGGCCAGGCAAGCTAACTAGTTTATTGTCTAAGGCAAGCTAACTAGTTTATTGTCTAAAGCAGAATAACAGAAAATAGATAGCAAAAAAGAGAAGACCTAAACAAGCTTTTGAAATATTCTAATCATGAAACAAAATCAAAATGCAAAAGAATCATGTTCATACATATCACCAGTAAAGAACGTGATGTCTTAAACACAGGGCATACAAGAAGAACATTTTTTTAAATGGTAAAGGTGATGGATAAAAGAGGAGATCTCATGATATCAAGCACTATTTCTTTCAGACAAGATGCAACTATTTCCAAAAAAGGTAATCTAGTTGTAAACTTGTAATCTAGTCAAGCACTAAAAATCAAAACAGGAAATGACAGAACAAATTTCTGTTTGTCTTCTGTCATATGTTTTCGAGAAGCAGAAGAAAACAAGGCAAAAATGGTACTGATAAATAACTTTCAACCTTCAACTGAGCACGTAATGGCAGTGGAAGAAACCTGAAACCAGAAAGACAAAATGGGGAAAACAGTGGAGGGAGACAGACGGCTGAAAAAAACGAACTACCTGAACTAATTTGATGCTGCCGGAAGAGATGATCGCAGCCAACGCCAGTCGCCGGACAGAGAGGAAGCTACCGCTGGTCGCCGGACAGGGAGGAAGCTACTGCCGGAGGAAGGGATCGCAGCAGAGAGAGAGAGAGCAGAGAATGAAAAAGGCATTAGCAAAGGGGAAAAGTCTGTTGAAAATTGAAAAGGCCAGACTTATTTTTTACCGCACCTGACTCAACGTCAATAAATGACATTTTTAGTGGGGCGCGTCTGACCGCACCCGACTCAGCGTTGACAGTCCTGGGTGCGAATCAGCGTCGCACCTGCACCCACGTCGCGTCGACACACGTCGCGTCGACACAGGGGCGACTTCAAAGTAGCTGCACCATGGTATCATAGAGAATAATACCTTCTTTACTCAAACTGGCAGGACATTTGATGTGCATTATGTTATGTGGTTTCTTGTTCTTTCATTGCTCTTTGAAGGAAAATCTGTGAATTCTATGTGTTGTTTCCCTTAAAATAGAGGTTTATCGTGTGTCTGAATTTTCATTCCCATAAATTAATCATTCTTCGGCTGATTTAAGTCAACAATTATGAATATATGATGCAATTCTTGAACTTTTTAAATAAATAATTTTAAATCCTTGTTAGTAATCACATATCTATATTTGAATTTTAAACTATCAAATATGATCTCTAGTATTTTTCAAGTATGTCTTAGAGGTGAAAATGGAGAGATTTAGTGTAATAAAAAAAATCTTCTCAATAAAAGAAACATTATTATTGTTAAAGATAATGTGGTGACTTATAAAGAGAACCACGTCTATAAAAGCGAAGATGTAATAAAAATAATAATAACTTTGTTATCAACGAGCGTGGTTATCTACCTGAATTTGCAAAAAAAATCAAGTTTCTTTACCATATTGTAAACCGAGAGTATAAATATCAAATCTAACAATGTTGATGTTACGCAAAACAATTAACATTTTTGCTCAACAAAAGAAATGTTATTATTGTTGACTGTAAGGAAATGATATCTATAAAAATAAAGAAACCAACAAAAATAATAATTTCATCGCTATCAACAAAGAAATTCGACGACCCAAAGTTGTAAAAAAAATCTAAGATATGGCTAGAGATTATTGCAAACAAAGAGTACAAATATCAAATCAAACCCCATGATCCTTAAGGCCAATGGTGGTCTTCAGTGGTGGACAACCATGTTAAATCTCATGCTTTAATTACAAGACCTCTCCCAACTTTTCTTCACGCAGTCCTACTTAGAGTCAAGAACCTTTTTTTTTTTTCTCTCTCTCTCTCTCTCTCTCTCTCTCTCTCTCTCTCTCTCTCTCTCTCTCTCTTTGGCTATCCAAGTGGACGATTACCTCCAAACTGGGTTATACTTTCTTCTTCCTTTTATGGTAGTGGTCCAGGAGTTGTGCATTCAGTAGTTTTTAAGGGCATCGTGATCATCGATACCAAAGGTATTTTTGTTCTCATATATTGTGCACTGCTTGTTTTTTGAATTGCATCATTGCAGTTCTTTGAAGAACTGGATGATTTCTTTTGACTATCATTTTATACTCTGGTTTCTAGAGTCACCATGGCAAATGAAACTGTTTAGAGTTCAACCCTAGTCGTATTACTTTGCATTTGCAAATGTTTCTCTTTCTTTTTCCTTGTTAAGTACACGAGTACAACATATGCTGAGAGGGGTGAATGGTGGGAGGGAGAAGCATATGCGACGCTAAAGCTATTGGATTTGGTTGCACAGTAGATGTTCTCATAATATATACTTTTCTATGGAATGTTCAGCCCTCGGCTTGTTTTTTCTAGTTTTTGTTTTAAAGTTTGTTTTAAATCATTGTCATGATTATCAATTTTATTGGTCAGTTTTGGTTTTCTTGTTAGCTTCTCCACTTTCTCTTCGATTTTCCCCTCAGTAAGATCACTGTAATCATTCGAACTAGACAACATCCCCTCCTAAGGAAAGCTTGATCTCTATCCACACAACATAGAGAGAGAGAAAGAGTGAGAGAGAGACTTGTATGATTGAAATGGCGAATAAGGCTAAGTAGGTATCAGAAATGGCAAATAAGGCTAAGCATGGTGATCAATGAAAGAGCATGTACGAGCGAGAGAGAAAGAGAGAGAGAGAGCTTGTACGATCGAAATGGCAAATAAGTTTAGCATGGTGGTCAATGAGAACATTGAAATAAGGCACCACAAAGTGGAAGAAGATGGTATCTGATTAAAAAATAAAAAATCAAAGCCGCCCACTCCCATTTGCTCCATTTTATAAGAACCAAGTACGTTGTCTTTAGGAGAAAGCACAACCATAATTTATTGATAAGGTTGGTTGATTTTAGAAAGAAAAAAAAGCGTTGTTGTTGAACCTTTCACTATTTTAGAAAAAAAAGGGGCTAACGCAAAAATCACTTGGTCTACCATAAAAAAATTTTTGGTCTACCATAAAAAATTTTGAGGTATTTCGCGAAATCGCCTAGTGTTTCCCTAGTGATTGGGGCACTTCGGTGTCCATCCATTGGAATAAATGCCCTCCCCCTATAGGTGCTTTGGGCGATCGCCCGCGAGTAAAAGGGGCTGACGCGAAAATCACTTGGTCTACCATAATTTTTTTTGAAGTGTCACACGAATCCACCCTATTTATCCCTAGTGTTCCAAGCACTGTCCGCAAGCAGCAGAAGAGCGGGCACAAGAGGGAAAACGGCGGTGTGGCCCAAAGCACCTATAGGGGAGGGAGACCATTTGCTTGGCTCGACGGAAGCCCGTCTGCCTCACATGGCCTACACCCTACACGAATCCCAGCTGCGTCCGACCTATGGCCGGCCGCTTACGCCTACATAGGAAAATTATTCAAGGTTTGTGCGCAACGTCGTCGGGGCATCCATGCTATATGCCACTCACCTTGAACTTTGGAAAAAGCTATGGTAGACCAAATGAATAGGTGGCCCGTTCAGCTTGTGGCCTCTCAGTTTTGGAGCGTCCCCATTGTCCCTCTGGAACAAGAGCCCAACCTTGGCTGAGGCAGTGGAGGTGCGCTAGGCCGTGGCTAGGGAGCAAGGCCGTTCGAGTGAGTCTGGCCACCCGCCCAGCCTTAGCTGATCCAGCAAGGCCTAATACGGGAGAGGGAGGTTGCCCTAGCCACTCGCCCAGCAGAGGTGTCCTAGGCCGTGGTTGGGGAGCAAGGACGTTCGAGTGAGTCTGGCCACTCGCCCAGCCTTGGCTTATCCAGCCAAGCCTAATACGGGGGAGGGAGGTTGCCCTGGCCACTCGCCCAACAGAGGTGTCCTAGGCCGTGGCTAGGGAGCAAGGCCGTTCGAGTGAAGTCCGGCCACTCGCCCAGGTCTTGGCTTATCCAGCCAGGCCTCTTGTTCCAGAGGGAGGTTGCCCTGGCCACTCGCTCAGCAGAGGGGGTTTTGACTCTCTAAGCCAGCAGTCATGGTTTTGAAACATTTGGATGATGGAGCAAATATCGGAAATGAAGGTGTAACGGAAGGTGCAGGCTTCTCTATCAAATCCAACTGCAAGAACTTGGCTAGTGCCCGATGCCTCGCGGTTTCCTTCAGTCTCTTTGTGGAGTTCCCAACTCCTTTTTCATGATGAAGAAGATCCTTGTATCTGTAATCTTGTTTCTTCCTCCTAAGGTAGTAAGGGCACCTAAGGAAGCCATCAGAATTCTTGGTGAAGACATTCTTCTCCTTCAATTCCTCGTATAGCTTATCCACTCGCTCTTCGATTTCCCCCTCACTAAGATCACTATAATCATCGGAACCAGACGACATCCCCACCTACGCAAAGCTTGATCTCTATCCTCATCAGCGGATGAAAAACTACCAGTCACCCTCACTTTGTTGGGGAATCTGTAGCTTGAAAAACGATTTTAATAAGATATCAGCACATATTGCACTTAAACACTCTTCTACTAATGACATTGACAACAAAAAAATCCAATGATATTAGCAGAAACATAAGAATTAGTTGCTAAATTTTGAAATTATTAAATGAATAATATTCAAGTGAATGGAAGAAAGCAATTGGCTTCTTCTAATCAATGTCTGCAATTCCCACATACTCTGACATTAAGTATACGTATAGTTACAAGTACAGGGTCAGCTTACGTCAAAATAAACTGCCCACGGTTTTTACAGTATCTAATAAGGAAACTTGAATAGCATTCAAAAATAAAGGGCCCAATAAGAAAGCTATAAATGAAAATCACAGCTGCATATGTTAACATGAGGATTTCATAAACAAGTTCATCTTTTAAAAGGCGAAAAATTCAGAAGGTGCCACGCCCCCTTCTCGAAAGAGAGTTAGGATTATGGAACTTCATACAGAGAGGTGGTATATGGGGCCAGGATTTGTCTGACCTGAATCAGTTATGGAAAGGTCAGGATGAATGACAATACCGTAAAGTCACCCCCGACTGAGACCCTACCTAACCGAAGAAGAGAAAGAGAAAGGAAGACCCCTTAAGCCATATGGGGCCCCTCGCTCCATTACTATAGTGTTTATAACATGTATTAATTTAGGGGGGTGCATTAATTCAGAAGGTGGTATGAGTATGAAATTTTTTTCATATTGCTTTACAGATGTCCAAAGTATGATATAAATTAGAGTTTACAAAAAAGAAAAAGAAAAAAAAAATACTTGAGAAGGAAAATTACTCAGCCTCTAAGCACCTTTTCAATTATAACGGGACATATCTTAGGAAGTTCAGCCTCTAAGCATTTTTTCATCTTTAACATGACATTATCTTAAACTGTATATCCCATATATTTCATCAGTTTCATCATCTCAGATTTAGTTCTTCTACAGATCAATGCACTTAAGGGCAGCACCCTCCTATAGAATTTTATTGCACATTCAACATATTACCATGCTATAAAAACATTAATGCACATATGATCCTCCGCCAAAACAAATGAAGAACCAAGGTCATACCATGACAGTAGGTCCTGGAACTGTTCTCAAGGTTCATCTATCTAAATTCAGTCATCCCCAAGATAGCATTATTCAAGATAGCAATTTTCACAATGAGTAAGCTAATATAAATAAGATGACCAATTCGAAGAGACACTCAAAAATTTCAAGATAAAACCAGTGGCGGAGCCAGAAATTTTTGGCTATAGGGTACTAAGTACATTTTTGGCTATGGGTCATAATTTCTATCTTATTAGGTTCAGCTGCTATAGCCGTTCCAAATCCACAAACCCTCTCGACCACAACTTCTGTGGCATCTGCTACTGGCTTCATAAACAGGAAGTGGTGAAGCCAATTCCTTTGATAATGTACAATATTTTTTGGCAGAAAAACGGGGAGGCCAACTCCCTAAATCCTCATTTACTCTGCATTTTGGGCTTAAAGTGCGAAAAACCGTTTTCCCTAATACATAATTTGAGCATGCGCATGAACCCCAGAAACACATTTTTGAGCCTGCCCTGAAATTTATGTAATCTCAATTGCGAATGGTGCAGGAATTTCGACCACAAGAAAATTGGGTTGGTGGAGAATTCATAAAATCTACTTTAAAGGAAATGGGACTCCCGTGTCGGTGAGCATTCTATAAAATTCAAATATGAAATTCAGAGCGACAATCACGTACATAAACAAGAAAATTGAGAGAGAAAAAAAAAGGAAAAGGAAGCAAGAACAAGATAGTGAGCAACAGTGGAGACAACCGATGTAAATTACAGAGAGAACCAATAAAAAAAATGAATGCAGAGCATAAACTGAAAAAAAGCGAAAGAAAGCCAGCAAAAGCCTCGGCAATAGAACCACCATTGACATATTCATGAACAGGAACAGTAGAAAAGAAAAAGAAAGAAGAAGAAGAAGAAGAAGATACAGACCGAGGATTCCACTGAGGTCGGGGCAGAGGCGCGAACGAGTACAGCGAGTGAACGGTGAGGTGTCACAGCGTTGGAGAGCCATGCGCATGCTTCGAACCTCCGCTGCGAGAGACGAAGCAAGGAAAACAATCGGCACGAGTCGGGGTGGTCCCCCTCCCGGCTGCTGCCTTGCCCTTCACCGCTTCGCCCCTTCTCCTTTCGGCTTTTTCCTTTCTGAGTTTCTACTTTCCGGTGAATTTGGGCGGGCCGACTGTTTTATGTTTTCTGGAGCTAGATCGCTGTGGACTGCTGGGACCTGATCCATTTTTGGCGTGGGCAACACGGCGTTAACACGGGCGTGAGGCAGACTGAGGCTCCATTTCCCTTTGGGCTGAGCAAAAATTAGCCTATTAAAAATTGTTTGTTAAAGTATGCATATTTGACCGTATAAATATAATCTAATGTATTAATGAAAATCATGTATCAAGTTAGTCGTTTGTTTAAAATTCTTTTTGACAGGAATTTAGAAGGTCTGGTTTTTAAGTGGTCTGATATAAAAATTCATGTTCAGCTACGCAACACTTGAAGCACGGGTCATCCTGCCTGCCCAGCAGACAATGGCACTTCCTTGGGATCTTGAAAAAATGGGTTTTCACGTTTTTTTCACTTGTTTCATTTTTTTCAGTTTTTTTAATTGAATATCGCAGCTTAAGATTCTTATTTCGAGTTTTTTCTTTTCACTTTTGCCTTTTTCTTCCGACTTTTTTGGTTGCTTCTTTTCTCTCACTTGTGTTTTAATGGTTTTATTCGCCTTAAGATTGATGGTGGATGGAAAACCAATTATTTACAACAGCGTGCGTTTGACATTGAAAAATTGACTTCATAAATAGCATTTTTGTGAGACATCAATTAAAATAATAAGCAGTTCATAATTCAGCCTACTAGTCATCATATTTATTTGTTCCGCATGATCAAATGAATCAAACAATTTAGAAATGAGGCCGTGTTTGATTGTCTGGATGCAGGAAATTTTACACATGGCGAGGAAGTCCGAGACTTGGATTACCTAAAACTTGAGATTTAAAAGCAGGTGAAAAAAAAAGGAAAACGAAGATCCTTTGAACTTTTCTCAGCGATTTAAGATGAAAGTACAACCTGGTGAATGTACACTCGTGAAGCACAAACTAAGCAACGAAATGCTGCTTATTTAATGCGACTGATCTTCTAACTTCTGCCAAACACATACATGTTGGCATTGAAAGGGAAATTCATCCCGTTTTTTGAATCCTAGTTAATGCAATGCCGTAGTCAGCAAGTCACTTGGATAAGAGTACATTTTCTTCATCTCACTGTACTATTTATAATAAATTCTTGCTGATAAGCTACGCAACAAAGACGTCTTGGACTCATTTGGAGAAAATGTACTCTTATCCAAGTTGCGTTTTAGCGTCCTCCAAACAATCCAGAAAAGGAGAAACCAAGACTTCTGAAAAAAAAAAAAAACTTGAGTTCTGGATGGTGCTAAGCACTTGTTTACTACTTTAGTAGTTAATTAATTGGATGGTGCTAAGCACTCGTTTACTTTGATGCTAAAATCTGCGCTTCTAACAAGTTGCGTTTTAGCGTCGTCCAAATGAGTCCGAAACGCAACTGATTTGAAGCTAAAACGCAAATGAGTCCAAAACGCAACTCTTATCCAAGTTGCGTTTTAGCGTCGTCCACATAAGATGCTGATAAGCTACGCATTTGAAGCGGTCTAAAGTTAGTGGAATCCACTGAAGGAGATTGTGGTGACGTGCATCGTCCCAAACGTCCATTAAGATAAA